>PVKM010032122.1:0-16539 GCA_004027735.1 Carollia perspicillata
GCTATTTAGCTATGCTTTTGCTGCTTTGTGAGGATAGTAAAGGATTCAATGTACAAAAATGGCCATTGTATATGTTTTAGATCTGTATTTCTAAGAGGCTTAGAGATAGCAGTTCTAAAGAATTCAGCTAAGGAGGTTTGTTCAAATATAAATTTGCTTAAATGTGTGCATGTATATTTAGGTTAATGAGCTCATGAATTGAGTCCTCCTTTTGACTGCTGAAGTTTTTTGTTTTGTTTTTTTAATTTTATTTTAATTGTTATTCAAGTACAGTTTTCTGTCTTTTACTGCCGTCCCAGTCCACCCCCTGCAGTGCTCCCCACCTCCTTCCCCTTTCCACCCCCCTTAGTTTTTGTCCATGTGTCCTTTATACTTGTTCCTATAATCCCTTCCCTTTTTCCCCTGAAATTCCCTCCCCTCTCCCTTCTGGTTACTGTCATCTGTTTTCTATTTCAATGTCTTTGGTTATATTTTGCTTGCACTACTGAAGTTTTTAGAAAACAGCTGGATTCTTTTCCTCACAGACCAGTTCAGTCACATGGTAAGAGCTTCAGTATTTCAGCCTTTTATTCTTGTCTGTTATTGTTTTAAAATTTCCTGAACAGGTTGGGGTATTTAAAGGTTTTGTTTGAAAAAATACAGCTCACTATTATGTAACAGACTGGAGGAATAATGCCTGCCTTGAAGCAAATTTCAACCTGCACTGTGTGTACTTTCCTAAATTGAGGAATGTTTGTCACTGTTTGAAAACCATGGCTGTATACAGACATTCTGAATCTGTTGATAATGGTATAGTTTTACATACTTGAATTCTGGGCTGCCCCTCACATTTTATTAATAATTCATCTTCAGTTAGAAGAAAAGAAAGTTTCAGAGTTCCTCCCACCTATAAAAAGCATTTTTTGACGTGCTTAAATTGTTTCAAATTGGGACTTATAATTTGAAAAGAAAAAGAAAGAAGACAAACAAACTGGAATTTAGCACTTTTTGGACTAAAATACAGTACAGTAATTCCTAGAGGTGTGGGTTTCTAAGAAAAATTCCCACAAATCTTACAAATATGAATTAATATCAAAATCTTCTAAGCAGATAAATATTATTGAGGGCCTAGGAGTATATGATCTCTCTTTTTTCCATACAAAGGGAAGGGAATAAACAGTTACTGAGAATCTTCTATGTGTCAGGTATTAATATAGGCACTCACATGTTATTTTGTTATTATTTATTGTACATCACTTATTCCCCATAACCATCCTAGGTGGGTAGTGTTACAAGGTGGTGAAGAGCGCAGAGTCTGACATCAGGCTGCCTTCTTTAAATCCCTCATCTATTGTTTTCTTAATATCAGTTTCCTCATCGGTAAACTGACCGTAACTACCTCATACGTTTGTTGTGAGGTTAAGTGAGTAAGTATATGAAAACCTCCTGAAAGACTGCCTGGTACACAGGAAGGCAATATAAGGGTTTGCTGTGATGGTGATTATTATCAGATGAGGAATATGCAGCCCAGAAAAATCTAAATAGTCTGTTCACACTTATTTGGATGGTGATGTCAAAGCAGATATTCCAATCCAGATCAGTCTTTCATTGGGAACTTCTATCCTATGTAGGATCACAAATTTATTATAAGAATGTCTCAGTAATTCACAACAAAGGCAACAAATCAATGTCTCCTGTAAACGAAGAGAAAGGCAAACAATCCTATAGCTAATTTTTTGTAGATGACATCTTTCGAGTATTCACTGTGTGCTAGGCACTGTGCTGAGTCCTTTACATAAAGCCTTATTATGTAAATCATCAGAATAACATGATAAAGTAGATGTTATTATTATTATGGGATTGCACATGAAGAAAAGAGGTTAAGTGACTTAGCTAATGTTCTCCATTAGGAAGGAGTGGAACTAAGACTCTAACCTGGGCTCTTGGCTCTGGAATCCTAGGCTTTCAAGTGTTTGTTTTTCTGGGTAATTGACACTTGTAAGAGTTGAATTTATTTTATTACATTTATAAAAGATAACACAGAGTAACGTATCTTAGAATATGATGTAATATCTTTATCCACATGAACATCTTTACAATTCTCTGGCAACTGTAGCATGCTTTGGGGAGGGTGATTATAGGGTGCTGTAGTTCTACTGTCAACAGAGCAGGCTCGAGCTTCAAGCACAACTTCTTCTTGGTGGAGAAAGTGATTTTGCCCTTCTCTCCTTTTGCTGCTTGTAATAGTGGCCCCCAACACCTCAGAGTTTCTGAAGTTTTGAACAGAGTAGTCAAAGATATGTCTATAGTAGTTAATCTACTTCATTCCTTTGGGTTTTCTCCTCCTCATACATATAGATTACCTTTACACATCATGCCCCCAAGATAAGCCTAAATTCCTGAAAGGGCATTATTTATTGGGCAAGAGACTATATAATTATAAAATATATTAAATAAGTGATAATCCCAAATGAAAGTCTTACACAGTATTGAATAATAATAGCTAACAGTGACATTATGTTTATTGCAACATTCATTCTTTAACCCCAGTTCTTCCATGTATTTTCTCCTTAATTTTCCAAGAGTTAAAATCATTGCATCATTAATGAAAATTATAATAATTTCAGAGAGTACTGTTAATTCTCTACAGTAAAATGATTCTCTTAAATGTGTACTTGCAAATATCATGAATAACTAATTTTACTTTTCTAGTTTAGATTGTACTGATATTAAAGATACTGTTGGCTTTATCACCAAAACACCAAGTGGTTTATATATAATCTATCTGGAAGGATCTAGCTACCCATTTGAGGTAAAATTTTCCCTTATTATATGAAATAGGATAAGCAACTTAACCTATTTGTATAACTTATTCGACCAAGTTATTTAATATTAAACTTTAATTGTTTAATATTTATTTTTTCTTGAAAAAGTTTAAATAAATTAGTGAAAGTTCCAGTTTCAAAATTTTGGTATTTTGGAATTCTTTGCCCGAACCACAAAATGCATAAAAGACCCAGAGAGACTTTCACTTTTCTACTTGAGTTTTCTTGCTTATGCTTTTCAAAGTAAATCCTTTTGGTGCAAGATTTTATATAATCTTTATAGTGGGCAGAACTGTGCAATATAAATACTTCCTTTAACTAGCTTATGGATACTAGAAATGAATAGTTTGCTTGGCCTTGGAGCTTACTAAAAATATTTTTGATCTTCCTATATATGGCTATAATTTTTTATATGACAAGTGATTTTGTGAGAAATTAATAATTAAAGAACCCATTAAAGTGAGACAGATTGAGAAGCTGCACCATTCTTAAATTGAATAAAATAAATGACTGATGTCTATTTTTAGTATTTCTATGCTAGAATTTCTAGAAGAAATGGCTATTAGAAATCATGTGTTATTATGTATATCACATATATAGTTTTTCTGGGTCCCTTTTTTAAGTTTAATGACACTGATATCCCACCTTATCAATAGTCTTTGTTACACAATAAAGTAATTTTTTTCTAACTACCATATCTCAGAGTTCCTAACATTATTTTTTGACATCTATTGACAAGATATCACAAAATTAGCAATTAGGTTGGAAATAATTTTTAAAGTATTTAAGTTACTTCACCTGCAGATTCAAATACAGGCCTGAATAGATGTGAAAAGGGAAGTCTTCTAAGTTTTGAAGAGTGGGATGCATAATTATCTCATGTGGGAAAGCATTGTTCCCTAACTTCCTCCACCCTGTCTTTCTCTGTGCAGTGGGATGGTTCTAATGGAGAGGATTACTCTGATTTCCTCCGTCACTTCTATGGGTTCCCTATACTGGTCCTCTCAGGGGCATTTCATACAGTACCCCAGGCAGACCTATGAGTGCCTGCTGAGACGGGACACAGACCATGCCTTTCTGTCTGAAAATTCCAGGCTAAACACAGTCCTTCCAGGCCTTTTGAGAAAAGGAAAATCAAAGACAAGTACATGGGAATATTTAACATTTAAAAAGTGAATCAGCATTTTTAATTTGAAAAGAAATACATCACTCTGCCACATCTTATCAGTACTGTTATTACCCAATTGAAAACTATATAGCGTTAAGGAATAAGAGAATAACCTTAAAATGCTACAAACACCTATATATTTAAAAATGACTGACATAGGGACTATTTTTCAGTTAACTACAAGCTTTTTTATGATAAATAAAATTATTTCTAGAAATAAAAAAATTCTGAATATATTAATATACAATTGCACTGATAGTGTCAGTGAAAGTATCTTCTTTTTCTCTAGGCTTAAGGGTGAAGCATGAGTTTTATATCAAAGAATCAAAGTCATAGTATGTTATTTTTGTCTTTCTGGGTCTATTTTAGGTAATGTGTGACATGGATTACAGAGGAGGTGGATGGACTGTGATACAGAAAAGGATTGATGGGATAATTGATTTTCAAAGGTTGTGGTGTGATTATCTGGATGGATTTGGTGACCTTTTAGGTCAAATTACATTTTTTCCTCCTCTATCTTTTTTTTTCTTCTTTTTGGTATTACACTTACAGACTTTCTCTTTGTCGAATTGTTAGTAAAAATAGCAAATCTTTGTGAATATCAATGTATGACTAAATCATTCTCTTAATATGTCAGATGATTTAAAATGAGTAGTAGATCTTCAGTTGGAATTTGGAAATCTTTAATTTTAGATATCCATTGGAATAAGTTTGAGTGAAATTCTAGATTGAGTGTTTATTAAAAGTATCTGCTATACACACAGCAGAGTTCTGACAGGTGATCAACAACTATTTGTAGAATGAAAAATTGAATGGGCTTGGTTGTCATAAACTTTGAAATTTTTCAGATATGTGTTGTGTCTACACAAATAAATAATGAAGAATTTAGGTATGTGGCTGTACAAATTCAAATAATGTGAACTGGGAGTAGTGTTTTATAAAAATATAAATTAACATAACTATGTTCAAAATTTTAAAAATGTAAACCTTAGGTCGATTGTAAAATTTGTTTACATTATTGCCACTGAACAGTGTAACTTTTGCTGGCGTATAAAAATATCAGTATTTCTGAACACTGTAGATTTTACAATAGTTGGAATGTTTGCAGGTAATTTTGATAATTTTTGATAATTTTTATGCTATTTTAAATTACTATCGTTATAATTTAAATCTTTAGCATCCCATAATAATGTCACCCAAGCATTTAGCACTGAATGCCAATGATTTTAGAAGGAACACGAAATGTAATAAAATGTTATGATGACGCCAAATAGCTGTGTTTTCTCAGCATTAATCTCCAAGTTTCCAGTGAATGCTTCTTCCTGAATTCAGGCTCTGAATTGTCATTTTCCTTACATTATGCTTATTTCTATTGGGAAATTATATGAGTTTGTAGAAAAAGGTCTCCGAGCAGGTATCCCAAACACGAACAGACTGCTTTGTACCTTCTATATATGTTTTTAAAAACTTGAAATTAAATTAAATATATTGTTAAGTCTTATATTTGGGGTTGTGCGAAAGGAGAAATATGGTAGGGACATTGAAAATGGACAGTCATAGACTTTGAGACACCACACAGACCCTTAGGGATCCATGTTACTTCCTGTACTTCTGCATTACTTCCTGTACCACCTTTCTTCCTGTACTTCCTCAGGATAATTTTCAGTTCTAAGTGGGTACATAGCTAAAACACCCCTGTACGCCATGGAGAGGGAGTTAGTATCTTAGCTATACTTTTAAGAGTTTGAATGTTGTAACACTGTCCCCCAACACTTTAAGGTTTATTTTGACTAGACCTTTACTTCTTTATTTCATGATTCAAGTAGGGAAATATATTTTAGAGCAGGAGTGTACACATTTAGGTTATGCCATGGTGGGTGGGGGAAGTAGAAAGCCATTGGCTAGAACTTATAAAAGGTATGAACTCTGAATTAGGGGGCTTAATAATTCATCCTAGATCTACAATTGTCTTAGAAATATTGCCCCTAAACCTGGAAATGCTCCATTGTTACATTACATTTTCATTCATAGGTAAAAACTGCATTATAAAAAAGAAGTATTTGTTCACAAAGCATTATCCTCAAAGACAGAAAAAATAATTTCAACTGAGCATTATGGAACGGAGCATCAGGAAATGTGTTATAATGATGTGTTGATTTGTAGGTTAAACCTGTTATGTTTACTAGTAGTCATCATTTTATTATCTGCCATAATATTTTGACTGGCTTTTTATTGACATGTTTTAAGGCAAAACTTGACTTTTTACTTTATTGATCTTTAAATAAATTTTTGAATTTAATTTAAAGAAATAAAAATGAAACAGAGTCTAGTTATCCCCAGTATAGAGAAGTAGAAGTGGGAAGATTTTTTTTTTTTTTGCAAATTAGGCAAACACTGATAATTTTAGTGAGGACCATTAGTCCCTCCAATGATTTGTGTGAGCCATTTCAGAATTATAGAAATATTAAATACCAAAAACTCAATAATAAAGGGTTATTCTGATTTATATTAAAATATATTTTAAAAGCTGTTTTTGTTTTTACAGGTGAATTTTGGCTAGGACTAAAAAAGATTTTTTATATAGTAAATCAGAAAAATACCAGTTTTATGCTGTAGGTGGCATTAGAATCGGAAGATGACACATTGGCTTATGCATCATATGATAATTTTTGGCTAGAGGATGAAACAAGATTTTTTAAAATTCACTTAGGACAGTATTCAAGAAATGCTGGTAAGTTTTTTTATTCCTAAAATTACCCAGAAGCTTTAAATATAACTGACACAATACCAGGTGAAGATAAAAGTAATGCATTTCTCTTGGTATATGACACATAACTGAGAACAGAAAAGAGCAGGAATGAGAAAACTGGCCGGCTTGAGCTTTGGAACTGTGTCATGGTTGTTGCGGGACATCACGATTTGCCACATGCAATCTCAGCTGATTCTCTGGATAAAGAGCCTGTGGGTTTGGGTTGGAGCATATTACTTACATGTTCATGTTCAGAGAGCCTGGCATTTAGAAGTCATAAAATGTTAGAGCTGATCTTTGCTCTTCTCACTTTGTAGGTGAAGAAACCTAAAAGATGAAGATTCCCCAGCTCATCACAGCTGAGTCAGGGCAAGAACACAGGGTGACAGGATAACTAGTTAAGAGTTTTTTAACTGTACATTGGTGCACCTACTTATTTCCAAATAAACTTAATTAGTTAGAACTTCAAAATATTTGATGTTAAATTTATATTTGATGCCAAAATTTCAAATTTGAGATAAGTACTACTAAATTCAACTCTCGTTGCTCATCATGGTACTTGCTTATTATGTATTTTTAGTGTTTGAAATCCAAAAATATGCTCTATTAAAATTTTAATAAGTTTTTAAGTGATCACAATATAGGGGATTAGATAAATAAAACTGAAAATAGAATCCTGAAAAACTATGGTGGGGGAAGAAGGAAAAATTACTATTTTGATTTACCACCCACTGAAAGAGAAAACAAGTTGAACAGAACATGCTAAAGCAACTCTCTAAATTAACACTCTGCTCTACTAAAAATATTATATTAAATATAATACTGAAAATTAATTTTGTTGGAATAAAGTAGAAATCAATTGCATGCATTAACTATCCTGTATGCTGAATTGAAATACTTGTTTGAAATAATGTGTTTTTCACAATTCTGTCTGATTTTCAGGTTCATTGTTCCTATGCTTGGCTATTTAAAGAAAATATCAAATTACATACATGTTTTGAAAGGGCAAATCCTATTTATTTATGTTCTGTATACTAATCTCAAGATAGATCTAAATCCAATTTAAAGATGATTTGATTTTTATAGACATCTGGGTAAGAAAAACAGATAAATCAATATGTGTACCCATTCCCTTGTTATAGAAATCAGCAGATGAAAGTAAATCATTTTGCTCATGAAAAAATAAAGAAGAGAGAAAATGATTCCAATTGATTGCATACAGAAAATTATCATGGAAAGGTAGTTTAAACAAGGGGTTAAGATTAGATTCAACCTGGGAAGCTTTTGAGAGTCCTGCATAATCTGAATTGTAAAGGTGGACCTAGGTATTGGTATTCACAAATGGATTATTTTGGCATCTTTATAGTTGACAACCACTATTCTGTACTTGGAGGAATGGAGAGGCTTCTGGCAAACGGATGCTAACAAAGAGAATGGCTTGACTCAAAGTACTGAGGGAGAAAAATAATTGGATACGAAGAGTTGTCTGATATGGTTGGAAATCTATGACAACTGTGAGGGGGTTTAGCCTTGGGATATTAGGTGAAACTGAAATCTCTCAAATTTTGACACAGAGGAAAAATTTTAAAGAGTTACAATATATAATTTTTAATGCTTCATCTCTAAAGGTGTAACAAACTATCTGAATATGAAACATACTATATTAGGAAAAGTTTATGTGGAGTTTCTCTAAAGGGTGATTACAATTTAAGTAGAAAATAAATTTTATAATGACAAAATTTTTTTTCATTACATAAATCTCAAATTTTGGCATACTCTATATTTTTCCAATAAGGTTGTTAAGTAATTTTTAATTGTTGATTATAAAATATAATCAATATAAAGAAAAATTTGTCAATAGGATGTAAAGATAGGAACATAAATGAAACAAGGGACTTAAATTTGATCGTGAACATGGCAGAGGTGGGCTACAAACTTGACTTTGAGTTCAGAGGAAAAATTGAAATATGGAAGTTGAAAACTTGAACAGATGTTCCACAAAAAGTATATACATCCCTGATTCTAAAACTCATGAGAAATTTCTCTGGGTTCTCAGAGAAAACAAAGGGCCATGTTGTTCCACTTTCTTTAACTACACTCTCACAGAAAATATGGTGGTGAATTTTAATGGGTTCCTTCTTATAAATAGACAAGTGCATTATATTTTTGAAATAATTTCTTATATAACCCAGAAAGGGGCTGATTTGATGTATGAGGTCTGTCTGGAAAAACTCCAGCCATTGTTAATACAACAAAAACAGTTTGCATGGCATTGATGTAACCTGGCAGCCAAGGAGAGTGGACTGGAATGAGCATGCATGAATGATGACAACTTCACTGTACTAGCAGTGGGGGTGGTGATTCCATTGAGTGAGCATGTGTATTGTGTGGCCATGGCATCCAAAATGACTGAGCAATTAGAACAATGAATCAAATTTTGCATTAAGCTTGAACATTCCTCCATGTAATCTATTCAGATGACTCAGAAGGCTGCAGCTGGGGCAACTGGTGATTAGCAGTCTCATTATGACAATGAGCCTGCTCATGTATCACATCTTATGCAGAGTGTTTTGGCGAAATATCAAATCATGCATGTGACTCAGCCCTCTTAAACCCCAGATTTGGCACCCTGCAACTTCTGTCTTTTCCCAAAACTAAAATCACCTTTGAAGGGGAAGAGATTTCAGATAATTGATGAGATTCAGGAAAATATGATGGGGAAGCTGATGGCGATTGGGAGAACTGTGTGAGATCCCAAGGTGCCTACTTTGAAGGGGGACTGAGGCATTATTGTCCTATATATGATGTTTCTTGTCTCTTGTATCTTTTTCAATAAACTATTTTTCATATTACATGGCTGGGTACCCTCTCAACAGATCTTGTATGATCCTTCTGTTGGTTAGTTAGACTTAGTCTAGGGAAAGTATCTGTGGAGGGATCATTTAATTTAGGCAATGCTCCATAAGTGTTTTCTCTCATTTGAACTTCTGAAAGGTAGTGTACTATGTGGGTGATGAAAATATAGTCATTCTGCAAATACTTGCAGCGTGGGCACTTTTCTTTCCCCCATGAAGAACAGAGACAGAAGCTCTGGGTATAGGTATAGCATAGACTACCAGTGCTAATGAAGTTCTCCAACTCTTCAAAGACATATCTTAACAGAGGCCCAACAAAGCATAATGCAACAAATGTGGGCTTTGAATTCTTCAAAGATTTTGCATAGCTTCACTTTTAGTCCAAATTTATTAGCAAAGTTTACCTACAGTTGAAATCTAGGTATAATGGGAGTAATTAGAATCTTTTATTTATATAAATTTTATAAAACAAAACATGACTCCTACCCCTGCTACTTAGTTAACTGGTTTGCCTTGGCCAAGATACTTAGTTTTTGAGATCATTAGGGATATCAGGGATATTGTATATATAATGTCCAATGTAAGCCCTTTCAGAATTATATTCTTGAGGATCCAAGACTGTGGACAAGTTAGTAGAAGCTACACTAACCTCCTCCCAGGAACAATCTGGAATCACAACTAAACTGTAGAGAAATTATCCTAAATAACCAACTGGACACTAGCTGGAGAGAAGCCCTATAACCATGGATGGACGGTGAAGCCACATCGCAACAAGATGACTGGTAGGGAGTGTAGAGATGTGAGAGGGCTGGCTGGTCTCCCATGGGTGACAGCTGAAGTTCCAGAGGGGTATTTCAGTGGCTGGGGGAGTTCCCCTGAGAAATGTGGGGTCTAAAACCCAAGCGGAGCAACCCAGCCTACAGCAGCAGTGCCAGAAAGGAACCCAGATAACATTCAGTTGTGAAAACCAGCAGGGTTTCTGTCTGCCAGGGAGAAACAGCTGGAGACTCAGAGAGCCTCTTAAAGGACTAACACACAAAATTTCACTTGCAGCTACTTACCCTGGGCTCTGGCAGAAGGACAGCAGAGTGGACTAGAGATGCTTGAGGACAGTCTGGGGTTGGTAGCTCTGGGGAGAGAACTGAAGGAAAAGCTACTAGGGTCCATGTGCTGAGTCATTCCCCAGACTGCAGAGGCCATCTTTCTCAGGGACAGCACTCCTCTTCAAGTGGCATCAGCCTGCAGGGAAGCAATAGCCCCAACCACAGGATTTACTCTGCCCTACACCATAGAGCATGAGCTGGGCTGCAGATTACAGCTTAAGGCTATATCACATTTAGTTTAAAAACTATGGCAGAAAATACAAAGGAGCCAAAAGAGGAAGACAAAGAAACAGACCCCAGATGAAAGAACAAGAGAATTCTCCAGCAGAACTACATGAAATGGAGGCAAGCAATTTGTCAGAGAGAGAGGTTAGGGTAATGATTATAAGGATACTCAGCTGCATGAAAAAACATAAAAACCATTAAAAAGGGCTAGTCAGAAATAAAGAATGATACATATGAGATAAATAATACACTGGAAGGAATAAACAGTAGGTTAGATGAAGCAGAGGATCAAATCAGTGTTTTGGAAGACAAGGTAGAAAAAAACACCCAGGCAGAGCAGCAAAAAGAAAACAGAATTTTAAAAAATGAGGAGAGCTTAAGAAGCATTTTAGACAACATGAAGCATTACATCTGCATCCTGGGAATATCAGAAGGAGAAGAGAGTGAGTAAGGGATTGAGAACCTATTTGAAGAAATAATGACTGGAAACTTCCCTAATTTGGTGAAGGAAAAAGTCACACAAGTCCAGGAAGTTCAGGGAGCCCCAAATATGCTGGACCCAAAGAGACCTACACCAGACACATTGAAATTAAAATGACAAGATTTAAATACAAGGAGGGAATCTTAAAGCAGCAAGAGAAATGCAGGTAGTTACCTACAAGGGAGCAAGAGTTAGACTGACATCTGATTATTCAACAGAAACATTTCAGGCCAGAAGGGAACAGCATGAAATATTCAAGGTGATGAACAATAAGGACCTACAACCAAGGCTACTTGATCCACCAAGGCTATCATTTAAAATCAAAAGTGAAATAAGGAGCTTCACAGATTAAAAAAAAAAAAACTAAAGGAGTTTGTTAACACCAAACCAGCACTGCAACAAATGATAAAGGGCTTGCTTTAAGGAGGAGGAGGAGGAGGAAGAGGAGGAGGGGGAGAAGAGGAAGAAATGAAAAAGATAAAGGAAAAACACAAAGGAAAACAGTCTAACAATAACATGGCATTATCTATGTATCTATTGATAATCCCTTTAAATGTAAATGTCTTAAATGCTCTGACAAAAAGACATAGGGTAGTGGAATGGATAAGAAAATAAAACATTTAGCGTAGCAAAGGAAATGATCAACAAAATTAATAGATGACCAACAGAATGGGAGAACGTATTTGCTGATCCATCTGATAAGGGGTTAATATCCAAAATTTATAAAGTACTTACAAAACTCCACACCAAAAAAACAAACAACTCAATTAAAAAAGGGCAAATGACCCGAATGAACATTTTTCCAAAGAGGACACAAAGATGGCCAATAGACATATGGAAAGATGCTAAATGTTACTAATCATCAGAGAAATGCAAATTAAAACCATGGTGAGATACCATCTCATACTTGTCAGAATGGCTATCATCAATAAATCAACAAACAACAAGGATGTGGAGAAGGGGAAACCCTTTTGCACTGTTGGTGGGAATGTAGATTGGTGCAGCCACTGTGGGAAACCGTATAGAGATACCTCAAAAAATTAAAAGTGGATCTGCCTTTTGACCCAGTAATCCCACTTCTGGGAATATATCTGAAGGTATCCAAAACACTAATTTGAAAGAACATAAGCACTTGTATGTTCATTACAGCATTATTTACAACTGGCAAGATGTGGAAGCAGCCCGAGTGTTCATCAATAGATGAGTGGATAAAACAACTATGGGACATTTACACAATGAAATTCTACTCAGCCATAAAAAAGAAGAAAATTGGTTTGCAGGCCAGCACTCAGTCCATGGAGCCACAGCAGGTAGGGCAAAAAGAAGAAAATTTTAGGACAATACAGATGGACCTGGAGAACATTATGCTAAGTGAAATGGGCTAGTCAGAGAAAGACAAATGCCATATGATTTCACTCATATGTGGAATCTAATGAACAAACTGAACTAACATGCGAAACAGAGAGACTCATAGATGGAAAGCAGATGATAGCTAGTGGGGCAGGGGTTAGGGAGCAGAGGGATTGAGCAAAAAAGAAAAAGGGCTCATGGACATGGACAACAGTGTGGTGATTGCTGGGGAGAGGCGGGTGTATGGTAATGGGAAAAATTCAATGAAAATTATTAAATTTAAAAAAATGCATTCTTTTAATTATTATCCACTTAGGTCAAATACTATGTAGAGAGCCATGAAGAAAAGGCACATTTCAGTAGTGCACCAAATTTTTTCTTGAGGGCATGGAGCATTTCATGTAAACTTGCTAGCCAGTAAGTAAAACCAAACAATTTTTACAGTTATAAATGTAAGATTTTAAAATGCAGACATTTCACATTTATTCACACCTCTCTATCTAAAAAGCTATAAATAGTAGTGATATGAAACCTATTATGTATAAATTATTTTCTTTTTCTAAATTAACAAACATCACATTACTGTTCACTGAAGAATGGCAGGTTTATACATGATCATCTTTGGCCTACATTATCTGATTATATCTACACAGCCAAACTTCCATTTTGGACTGTGATTTTATATCAAATGTCCACCTAAAGATCCCTAATATATTGAGAAATTGGGCATCAGATTTTGGCATATTACAACCTGGAGGAGAGTTTATGATATGACAGCTTGCAGAAAATAATTTAAATCTTATTTCTAGATGCAATGCTTTTGCATAATAGGCTGGTAAAATTACAAAAAAAAATCCTTTAAATTTAGTCATTTACAAAATCTCATTTACCCAGGTGATGCATTCTGGGGCTACAGAAAAGAAGATAATCAAAATGCAATGCCTTTCAGCACAGCAGATGTTGATAATGACGGATGTCATCCCTCATGTGTGGATAACGTCAGGCTGTGAAGAGCTGCAGTCACCTCAATTACAACACTGGCTGGTGGTTCAGCCAATGTGGTCTAGCAAATCTGAATGGCATCCGTCACTTCCCTGGAAAATTGCTTGCAACTGGAATTCAGTGGGGCACGTGGACCAAAAACAGTTTACCTGTCAAGATTAAATCTGTTTCAATGAAAATTAGAAGCAGAAAAGCACTTTGTCCAGAGTTAGGATTATACAATGTACCAAGGAGCATAGAAGTAGCTGAAAAATGAGGTGGAAAAAGGACTGAATGGAAAATATACATGAGGATATAGATATCAGAGTAAGTCTGAGCTGGCATAGGACTCACCTAGATCAGATACAGAACCTGATCTGAGTTTAGGGCTGGGCAAAATGACATGGTCACCATTCAAAATTGCATTTACTTTGGTCTTCTCTCCAAGCAGTGAATAAATCATATACAGAATTTACATGAGATAAGGTTGCAGGAGCATGAACGTGCTTCCCTATGGCCTCCTGTCAACACATAGAGGCACAGCTGAGGTTCAGGTTGGAGGAGCACAGCACCCTGGGTTCATGGCCGTTTATACCTACAGTGATTTGAACACCAGAAGAATCTATCTACAAGTTAAGGAAATCATGTTGCTGCTTAGGGAGCCACATTAAAGTGGATTCTGGACCTTGAATTTCTTGCTGAGCTTACACAGGGGCAATCTCCTTTATTGCAGTGCAAGGTCTAGGGGCTTCACATTTTTAATTACACCATAAAGAGTATGGAGATAATAGAAACTTTGAAGGTAAAAGCAGAATGGAAATAAGTGCTGGGGTGTTAAGGCAGAGAAAGAGCCAGAGAGCAGCATGAAATTTTAATTTTTTTAGTCTTGGTAGTGGGAAGATAAGATTTTGAGTGGTTAAGGAGCAATAACTTCCAGGATGCCTTGTGAGAAGCTGTAAAAGTATCAAGAGGCCTCAAACCTTATTGCAAAGGAGAAAGTATATTTTGGGTAATAATCCCAAGCTTCAGACTCCCAAAATCAAAATGACCTGACCCTTAGCAGTTAAGGGATCAGGAAAACTGGTCCTTTTTTTCTATCTGCTACCTCAATAGCATGTATGCGAGTCTTAGAAGGAGGTATTTAAGGTCACATTAAAGGCCTATGATTTGAATGACATCATTATAAATTCCAGGATCTGAGGACTTTCCTGGATATATGGTTCCAATTAAGAATACAAATACTTTATTCTTTCATCAAGGTACACCTTCATTATCAGTAAAATTGAAACTGTATCCAGTTAAAAATCAAAAGAAAAATATACAGATCTGAAAGCTTCTATTTCATTGTAGATTAGTTATACATAGAAAGAAGTTAACATAATAGTTTTGAAAGCTATAGTTCTTAGCAGTCCAAAAGAAGGAACAATATGTTTAAAAATAGCTGTAAAGCATTATAAGAAACATAAACAACTCTATAAACAGCACCACAATCATGGTCTTCGATTAGAAGGCTTAAGGCAAAGGGCCCCAGATGTATGAAGTTGAGTAGTGGGTGTGAGAACCAGGAAGAGTTGAGAGTTGCAGGAATAATGTATGAGGAGGATTTAGGATGTGTCAAAGGATCACTGACACGTACTGCCTCAATGATATCCATAGGTTTTATTGAGAAAAAAATATATAGGCTGGTAGATAGGAGAGCCTACTTATCTTAATGAACAGTGTTCTGGGAGGTCAGTTCTCTAAAAGGATAAGCTCTGGGGTTGAGAAAGTGGCCTTGGTTGAAAGGGGAGTCCACTGAAGCTCAGTGATTGCTGCCTGCTGTTTCCTGTTCACTCTGCCTGCATATTACACTGAGCCTGTTCTTTGAAAGCTACCCAAAGAGGGAGACAATGAGTCCCTAGGCTATTCGGATCTGTCTTAAAAGTAATCCATAAATTTAACATAAGGACACCATGATTGTGGGCTGGTTGGAGGAGGAAGAGTGTATAGGGGGATAAATGGTAATGGAAAAATACATACAAAATAAAATAGAAAAAATATAACGAAAGCTATTTTTTTAAAAATCATTTGTATTTGGCTTTGGAATGTATTGCTATACTTACATTTGTTTAGGGGGTGTGGGTCTTCTGGTGATTCCCTTTAAAGTATGTAAGGAGGCTATTCTGTCACAACCCGGCCCTGTTGTGGCTTTCTCTCTCTCTCTGTCTGTCTCTCTAGTGTTACCTTAATGACGGGGTTTCAAAAGGTCCTGGTCCTTATGTATTGTAAACACACATTTAGAATATGACAAAGTTATAATAAGAAGATGAGCTTCTAAGAGTTAACAGACTTGAAAGCAATTGTCAAGTCTGTCCTCAGAGACAATTACTGAAGATGTTAGACACCATACCCCTTTTGATCCATTTTCTGTGTCAACAAGGGTTCCAGTTCTATCAACAGCAATTCTCCAGCTCCGGTTTTCATGTGACAGCAAGTCTATTCCCCAGACTTCACCTCTCCCCTCTGCCTGCTGATTCCTCTCACAGGGTACTAGGAAGGTTAATTTTTCCTGATATTTTTCTTACAATAAGTTGTGGGAGGTGAAAATAAGGTGTTCTTTAAGAGAATAACCGAGTACGCTGTATTAATGCAGTTTTCTATATTTACGCATCCAATGGAGGAAGGAAAAACCTTGTCTTTACTTGTCCATACACTCAAAATCCAGCCCCCCAAATTAGTCCTTTATTTCACTTGTATACACCTGATATGCTTTTATCTGAGGACTCAACCTATTAAAAGAGCAAAAGCACAGGACTTTTGGATATAGTGATTTTCCCATCCTGA
>PVKM010032123.1:0-16533 GCA_004027735.1 Carollia perspicillata
AAATATTATATAAGGCTTGTTTGCACAGATTAATTTTGGCATTGACTCCCTATAACTGGTGATAAGAATGTTCTTTTCCTGGTATAGAGAGGGCAGATTTCTCACGGGAAATTTATGCTCTGATTTTAGGTAGAAAGGAGAAAACAGAGAGCACTGCCTGCATTGCTGTTTCCGAGTTGTTTTTATCTCAAAGTGATCAATATACCAAAGTGTAATATTTTGGGTGTGTGTGTTCTAATCTGCTATCTGTAACCACTGTTGTTTAACCTAATGCTCAAAGTCTTAGTCAATACAGTGAAGGGGAAGAGTTTAAAAGTATAAATATTAGAAATAAGAAATATAATTATAGTCATTTGCTGAAAATATATTCTATATTTCAAAAGCCCAAAATAATGTACTAAATCATATACATAAAATATTGATTTTAGCAAAGTCAATGAACAAAAATAAATTATATTATAGATATATATATATAATTTAGATAATTTTCTAACAGATGATTAGAAAACAAAATTTTTAAATACCATTTGAGTGACATCAAAAATGATATCATTACAGAATCTAATAAAATATGGACAAGAGCTCTAAATTGATAACTACACAAATCATTGAGAAAATTTAGGAATGACTCAAATAAATGGAGGAACATGATATGTTTACATATTGGAAGTACCAATATTTTATGTCAGTTTTCTCCAAATTGACCTTTAAAATCAATGAAATCCCAAATTAAAATCTCAGCAGTTTTTTGTGTGTAGAAATTGACATACTTTTAAGATTAATTTTAAAAGATTTTAAAATTAATAGCCAAATCTATTATGAATAAGAATGCAGCTAGAGGATTTAGATATCAAATATCAAAATTTATATAAAGCTACTATAGGTAGATTAGTGTGGAATTGGTATCAAGTAGACAAATGAAAGAGAAGAGAACATTTTGGAAATAGACTTACCCTTTCTAGTAATTTAGTATAGTAGGAAAAGTTGGTATTATCAGCAAACAAAACTCATTCACTTGGGAATGAAAGAATCTTGACTGTTCTCTTCCATGATATATATGATCAATTTCAGATTTATTATACATCTCAGAATGAAAATAAAAACATCAAAGATTCTAGAAAAGAAGCTATAGAAGGTTATCATGAGCTTGAGCTAGTCAAATACTTATTTAAAGGGCATAAAGCTAACTGATAATGAAAACTGATAAATTAGATGATATTAACATTAAAAGCTTATATTAATTGATAGATATCACTAGGAGAATGAAATGGCAAGTCACAGAGAGGAGTAAACATTTTGTAATGCATACATCTATAAATGAAGTTTTACAAATAGATAAAAATGGGCCAAACAACACAATTTAAAATGGACAAAAGATTGGAACAGGCACGGTGAAAAAGAGAGGATATCCAAATGGCCATAAACATAAGAGGAAAACTCAATTTCATCGTGGGTACTAGCGAAGTTAAAATTACAGTAGTATACAGCTTCATTCCCATTAACATGAATAGAATGCAAAGGGAAAAAAGAAAGAAAAAAAGTGTTGAAAAAGATGTGGTCAAAAATGAAATTCTTATATAATGATGGATGGTAGCACCATTTCTATTTGCTAATGTTATTTCTATTTGCTGAATGGTACCAGATGCAAAAGGAAATGCTCTATGCAATTCCAATTATGGAAAGTTCAAAATCAGCCTAAACTTAACGAACACTGCCCTTCAAAATCAGAATACTCATGACTCTGATGGGTTCTGAATTGGATTTAAGGAGTTGTGAGTTGGTGGAGGCACACGGCACCTTTCCAGAGCACTGGTAATGTTTTATTTCTTGACTTGAGTGCTTTTTCCACAGTGGTATTCACTTTTTGAAGATTCCTTATGCTGTACTTATTTGTGCATTTTTCTCTATATATGTTATGCTTTGGTAAACATTTGCTTAAATAAATACATAGGAATATTTAAGAAGTTGAAACATATTTTTAACATCAGTTTCAGAAAAGGGAGATAAAAGTTAATGAAGAGGAGATACAAAAGTGATCTTAGCTGAGAATTTTATAGAAATAAATGAAGGCCTGAAGTTCTCAGAATTTTAAAACAAATATAAAACCTCTCAGGTCTCTGGATAAAGCATAGTTACAAGTATTATAGAATAAAATAAACATGATTTCTAGTAATTTAGGTAAGAAAGCAAAATACAAAATAAAATGTATAATATGCTAGTTAGTAACAAGTAAAAAATAAAGCAGAGAAAGGCTATAAAATATTGGTTTTGGGGAAATACGTTGAAATTTTAAATGGAGTTTTAAGGGATAGACTTATTAAACATAAAGAAACAAAATATTTCGGTGCAGGTGTTTGGGTAGACATGGGAGTGGGAGTTGACAAGAGAGGAGAAAGGGAGATCTTCTTCTACACTCACTGTACCTAATTTTCTATAGTTAAATTATAATTCCATTAAATGTTACCTGATTGTGAGGGATACACCATGGTGTGATATAATGACTATATAGAATGATGATACACAGCAATTTTGAATGTATACTATCATTTTGTACTCTCCCTCTCACTCTGTGTATCTTTTCCTCCCCCTCCCCATCCTTTGCCCCTCCCCTGCCCCTCCCTCTCTCCCTCTCCCTCGACTTCACCTTCCCTCTTATACACTTAGTAAAGAAAGCATAATGTGGCTTTCGCCATTTTCTAGTTATTTGAAAGGGGAAAATGATAAAGTGCTATACTGTTTAACAAGGCTTACAGAAAGGCAATAGAAATAGCAGACTTCTCTCTAATACTTCTAAGGATATTGGACAGAGTTCATGCACATGGACTTGACAATTTGAACCCCATTAGCCCAATAATATAGATTTTACAAATCTCTAGGAGAAAAATAAACCCGAGGCTGTCTAACGTCAAAGCTGATACTGTTTAAAAGAGGACTCCTTAGAAGCACATGTAAGGAGACAGGATAGAGGACACAGGACTTCTGATTCTAGGGGACAAGAAATTGTAATTAGACTATTAAAGTGCACTTGAATACTTAAAGTTGTAGAGAAGAAATGTGTTTTGAATTTAAATTTTGTCTCAACATTTGTTTTGAAAAAATGCAAACTTTGATACAATTGTTATGTTAGCATATTGTGTCATTTGCAGTCTTTCTATCTCTTTTTTCTTTGACTGTCTTTCTCACACAGTCACTCTCACACAGGGACACATGCATCTTTACACATTATAATTGTGCAATTGTATATTGGGTAACCATTTGAGGCTACCAGATAGCACAACCACCATTAAATACCTCAACATGTAACTTCTGACGATGGAGATACTACTTTACATAACAACAAAACAAGAATCAAATCCTGAAAATTTTATATTGTTACAATATTATTACCTATAATATAGCTTTTATTTTTATATTTCTAATTGCTCTAATAACATTCTATATCCGATAATATTCTACATCCAGGACCTACTGTTGCCTTTAATCACATGTTCCTTTAGTCTCTTTTGTTCTATAATGGTTCCTCAGCTGTTCTTGTCTTTCAGGACATTGATCTTTTTGAAGCTACTTGGAAAACTTAGTCTCAATATTTTTATTCTCTTTTCCAAATTCATACTTCTAATCATAGTACAAAAGAATTCAGGGCATTGTGTTTCATCCTTCTCTTACAAGAAACAATGTTTTTTTTTTTAAATATCCCACTGTTGCTTGAAAGACATTCATCACCCAGGAAAATGATATTAGTTGCCATCCCACCAAACATATGAATAAAAATATCCTAATGGATCATTGTAACAAAAATGTGTTAGGCAATGTGTTTTACTTCACATAATAAGTATGTCATATCGATTATAATTTCAATGAAAACTATAAGCATGGCAGATTAGAATATCACCATTTTGGCTTTTATTTTATTATGAATTTGAGAAAGAAAACATACAGCTTTTACTATTGTATTGATTTTACCTCAACTGTAATTCAAATTTCAAACACATTCATCATAATTTCAATGAAATGGCATATATAAATTGTTTTTAGCTCAGATTAACTTTAAATCAGTTTTGCAAACCATAAAACATGGAATATGTAAAGTGTAAGTGGACATTAGGTGACTCTTTGCTCCAGGCCAGTGGTTTCAGATACTTTTATATTCCGAAAGCTACAGTCTGAACATGGTTTCAATGCAGATCAAATACACTTAAGAGCCATTTCGTATTCACTCGGATTTCAGGTGGAAAAATGCTTGGAATACAAAATAACTATTTTCATCTCTGTATAACAGGAGGTCTTTTTCCTTCCCCCACTTGCATATGATTTAAGAAAAAGCAAGTTGTTAGTTGGAAGATGTTTTGTATAGTTAATAATTTATGTTGTACTAAGTGAAATAAGCCAGGAGGTGAGGGACAAATACCATATGATCTCACCTTTAACTGGAACATAATCAACAAAAGAAAAAAGCAAACAAAATATAAGCAGAGACATTGAAACTAAGAACAATCTGACAATAACCAGAGGGGAAGTGGGAGGGGATAATGGTGGGGAAGCATTTTCAGGAACTACCATAAAGGACACATGGACAAAACCAAGGGAGAGGGTGGAAGCAGGGGAGGGAGGTGGGTTTGGAGTGGGTGGGGAGAATATATAAACAACTGTAATTAAACAGCAATAAAATAATTTAAATTAAAAAATAATAAAAAAGACTTTATGATTATGTGCCGTCATCTGCATCATGTCCTTTTTTCAGCCACGGTGCAATGATTGGTAAAGTTTAGTTCTTTGGTCATTGTCACCTCTTCATTATGGTTATTAAAGACATTAAATTTTCTTTTTCTCTAGCTTCCAGTTAACATCACCCCATTTTCAAATGCCCTATAGTTCAAGATTTAATGTTTAGTTTAGGTGCCTGCATTTTAGTCTTTGCCAAACCTAAGCTGTCTCTCCATGTACTTATCATTCTCTTCCTGTAATTATTTTCAGTATTAGGGATTTCTATAAATTTATCTTACATTGTATACCATCCAAGTTTTCATTTTCAGTGATAATAATATATAAATGCATTCTCAAACATTATGAATACCTTATTTTTTATTTAACTTAAAGAATATGAGGTGAAATTACATTTAAAAAATAGTCCAAGATGATGAATTAATCATGTTTGGCTAGTAAGAGGTTAGGATGGAAACATACAGGACATGGTAACATTGAAATCTAGTATAAGTTATTTGTACCCCAAAATTTGTCTGTCAAACTGCATGCCAGGATATCTCTATTTTAATCATCTTGACTATTTATCTAATTTATAACAGGGCAAACATGTTCTCATTATTCTTAAAAATAATTTACCAATCATAAGGGAAAGGTCATCAAAGAACATGTTGAAGGACCCATGAACAAAGACAACAGTGGGGGAGAACAGTGGGAGGTGGGGGTGAGTGGGTGGGGAGAGTAATGAAGGGAAAATGAGGACAACTGTAATTGAACAGCAATAAACAATAATAATAATAAAACATATTTTAAAAATTACCAATCTAGCCCTGACTGGTGTGGCTCAGTGGATTGAGTGGCAGCCTGTGAACCGAAAGGTCACTGGGTTGATTCCTGGTCAGGGCACATGCCTGGGTTGCAGGCCAGGTTCCCAGTAGGGGATGCACAAAAGGCAACCACACATTGATGTTTCTCTCCCGCTCTGTCTCCCTCCCTTCCTCTCTAAAAATAAATTTAAAAAATATTTTAAAAAACTACCAGTCTATTCTGTCTTGACTGGTTTTTCAGATAAATTTTAGAATCACTCAACATATTTTCAATATGCCATTTTTAGAGCAGTTTTATGTTCATACAAAAGTTGAGTGGAAAATGCAGAGTTTCTATATATTCTGCCATACCCCAATTTCAGTCACTATCAACATCCCCCATCACTGTGATGCACTGATTAGAATTGGTGAACCTGCATTAACACATTATCATTCAAAATTCATAGTTTACATTAGGGTTTACTCTTGGTTGTTATATAGTCTATGGATTTGGACAAATGCCTAATAATATGTATCCACCATTATAGTGTCATAGAATAGTTTCACTGCTCTGAAAATCCTTTGTGTTCCACCCATTCATCCTTTTCTTCCCACTAAACCTTGGGAAAGACTCATATTTTTCTATTGTGTCCATAGTTTGCCTTTCCTGAATGTAAGATAGTTGAAATCATTCAGTAGTTCTTAATGCTCGGCTTGTTGTACTTAGTCATATGCGTCTAAGGTTCCTCCATGGGTTTTCATGGCTTTCTTGATAGGTTATTTCTTTTAGCACTAAAGGAAATTGCATTGTTTGTACCACAGTTTTTTTTTAATCCATTCACCTACTGAAACTTGTCTCTGTTGCTTCAAAGTTTTGGCAATTATGAAAAGCTGCTATAAACATCTCTGTGAGGGTTTTTTTTTTCTTTGTAGAAAACTTTTCAACTCAGAACATGTTTAGTTTTGTAGGAAACCACCAAACTCTCCTCCAAAGTGGCTATACTATTTTACATTCTGACCAGCAAAGAATGAGTTTGTTTTACCTCACATCCTCATCAGTATTTGGTATTGTCAGTGTTTTAGATTTTGAACATTTAAATAAATGTGTAGTGAATCTCCTTGCTTTGATTTGCAATTCTCTATTGACATATGGTGTTAAGTACCTTTTCACATGCTTATTTGCCATCTATATATTTTTATTGCTGAGATGTCAGTTCAGATCTTTGGTCCATTTTCTTTTAAATCAGATTGTTCAGTTTTAAGTGTTCTCTGTAAGTTTTGGCTAACAGTTCTTTATCAGATGTTTTTTACAAATATTTTCTCCTGATCATGTCTTGTCTTCTCATTTTTTTGAGAATATCTTTGACATAACAGAAGTACTTAATTTTAATAAAGACCAATGAACATATCAGTTAATTTTTTCATGAATCATGTGTACGTTTGGTATTATATGCAAACAGTCATTGCCAAACGCAAAGTCATCTAGATTTTCTCCTACATTATCCTCTAGGGGTTTTATGTTTTTGCATTTTACATTGAGATCTATGATCTACTTTTAGTTAAATTTTGTGAAGTGTATGAGGTCTGTGTTTAGAACCACTTTTTTGTGCATTTGAATTTTTAGCTATTCCAGCATAATTTGTTGAAAATACAATCTTTGCTGCATTATATTGTCTTTGCTCCTTTGTCAAAGATCAGGTGACTATACCTGTGTGAATCTGTTTGGGGGGCTCTTTATTCTGTTCCTTATCTCTTTGTTCTTTCACCAATGTCAAATTATTTTGGTTACTGTACCTTTACAGGAAGTGTCGAAGTTAGACAGTGCACACATTTTTGATAGTGAACAATAGCCATGCTTAAAGTCATACAGCTAACTACAAAATGACCATTCTATTTTTCTGTCAATAGAATGACTGCATTCTATATTTTCTACATTGGGAATAATTTATAAAACATTATGAGAAGTGATTTCTAGAAAATTTGAAAGACTTTTTTGGCATTCTTATTACAGAAAACAATATAATATATATAGTCTCTAATAGCAATTTCTAAAAAATCAAGACGATTTCATAAAAATAAAATCCTTGACCTGATAGTACACTTGTTCTATTTATTTTAATGTTCTATTAAAAATTTAAATTTGCATGAGCCTATAATATGAAAATATGATATATAGCCATTTGTTTTTACAAATCTGATTATTGCATTACTGGTGACCTTTGAGTGCATCCTTTTCCTGTTGACTTGAAATGCCAATTATACCATATGCTAAATGCCTGTGTTTATTTCCAGCCTAGTAAGTTACTTTTCCACTGAATTTAACACCTGCTTTTGGGCTTAAGACACATTGTTTTAAGTACTACAGATTTACATTATTTGAGAATACCATCCCACCTCCTTAAATATTTTTTAGATGGCCTGTCAATAGCCTTTCAGGTCCAAGAAGCCTTTGGGGAAAGGTATAGAAAGGAATGCTGTAGTGAATAGCCACAGGAAAAGTTTCATTTCTTTCCTTTGCTATAGATAAAGCCTGATACCTCCACTCTCCTTCTACTTTCTGCTGCAAAAATTCATATGCTAGTACATCAGCTTTGTGTGACTCCTATTAGCAGAAACAAAATTGACATGCTCATTTCTAAGTTTGCCCTGTGTGCTGTGCCAGAATTGAAACTTGGGGAACCTCCAACTATATAGAATCCTACTGCTTCAAATAAATTTTACTCCCAATGATACTGTACTACTTCCTCATTTCTAGATTGAGCATGACAAAATTTCAGCTTCTTGATCTTTTCTTGGAAGTTTAGGATGGAAGATAGCAGGTCTAAATCTTCCTCTAAAATTCCCTTCACTGCACTCCCAGCACTGTTATATCTAGCGGTTATTCTTTGAAAATTTCAGCGGATAAATGTTCTAGCTTCGTTTTTCAACATTAACACAAGGTTTTCCCTAATCATATATTTCTTTGGTCATTAGATAGGAATTTGAGCAGGAAGAACACTTGATACCAGTTATAAAGAAAAACAAATGAGACGTCAGATGGAGATTCCCTCAATTAACTGTATTTAATTCATAAATACATGGACATTAAATTTATCCTACAGTTTTTTCCAGTTGTTAGAACAGAATGTCACTCCTTTTTCTGTCTAACACTAATTACTCCCATTGTCTTATGCTATGGATTTTATTCCCTTTCTGTATTTTCTGAAACATTTCATTGTCAGTTATTCTTTCTTATTCTCAACTACAAGGTGATTCCTACTGTCTTTTAAATAGTTTCCAATCTCTTCTGTTAAAAAAAAATAGAAGCAAAATTGTAAAGCAATATTTCCAGATGCTTCATTGACCTCTGGCTATTTCTCTTTCTATTTTGTATTTCAGTATGTATAATTTCATTGGGAGACTCCCTCAAGTCAACTCTTAGGAAGAATGATTTTATTTAACAATTGGAGAGAAGGTTCACGTTCAGCTGAGCTACTACACTAACTCTGATGAAGCATGAGTGAGCAAACATGTTCAATGGCTGCTGTCAGCTCCACTCACATGTGGGTGCAGGGGGAACAAGCTAGATAACAGAAGTGTGTTGGCTGACTGAAAATGGGAAACAAATCACTATTAAATGGCAAATTAAAGGATGATGTCAATAGAACAAATTCTCCAGACTTCACAGGTTTAACTTGGGTCAAGCAAGCCACATTTTGTTCAATGGTTTGTGGTAATAATCATTCTTGTTCTTGGTGACATCATCTTTGTATTTGACATTCAGATAGTGAATATTCCTGCTAATAATGCAAATGAGCATAAAATACTTTTGTCATGTGCAATCTCACATATATGAAATTTAGTGAAAAATGGTATTTCTCCTAGTATACCCTCTATGTGTTACAAGTACATTTTATAGCTAATTGTATTGTGAAAGAGCTTCATTCCCAGAATATCTAACAATTGATAAATCAGTACATTAAATTACATTTTGAAAGTTTTAACAGTTTAACTGGCTCTTTTCTGTTCTGTCACTTAATACTTCTTATTAAATTCACTACTATCATGATATAATATCTGAACAATTGCAGGTATAATAGATATTATAAAACACACTCTTAGCTGGTTGAGTCTCCAGCAGAGTCATTAGGACAATCTAAAAGCTAAGATTATGACATAATATAAACTATGTGATATCAGTGATATGTAGTCAGTTTGGTTATAAAAGAAGTTTTTTTAAAAAAATTCTATATCTTTTTGATTTGAGGTAGTGTAACTAGAGGAACAATCTGAAAGAATATGCTGGCTTAGGTTGAGAAGTACTATAGAAACACCACTTGCTAAAGCAGCATTTTTTCCCACAGATACGTTCTGAAGGTATTATCTATTAATATAAAGGTAAGCTGAGAGTTCTCTCACAAAGAATTTATTCCATTTTGATAATGGTCTCACACAGCAACTCAAAGGAACATAATTGCTATTTTAACCTCAAGATAAAAGCATCTGTTTTTTAAAAACATTTAATTCTCATAATTTTTCCTATTACAAAAGCAATATGTATTTATTTTTTATTGCATTCTTTCTAAGCATATGTTACTTCTCTATAAGATATGATGCTGACTAAAAACATCTGATGAAAAACATTTTTTTTTTACTGTAGAATCTCATTCTCTAACCAGAGAATGCAATTACTCTCCATATACCAGGCATGCTGGAACGAAGTAAATGACGGTATCATATATATGTGTTATCCACTTGACTTATTTTCTTCCTCTTCATTTTCTGAAATTATAAAAGAGGAGAATAAAAATCATAAAAAGTATTCAGAATGCTTTACTTTGTGTGAATTTAATGTACAGATAGAAGAGCAAGAAAAAAGTAGTTAAATTGTAACATACATTTAATTATTTCCAGTAGGCAATGTGTTTTGGGAAGATGGATAAGCTTAAATATTAAGTTCCAATAATTTGGGGATTAATGATTTACTTCTAACATTGCTTTTGAAAAACAAATCAGTCAAAGATGAGGATTTGGATCAATGGTCCTTATTTTGGGGTGTATCATAAGCCCCTTTGAAATTTTGATGAAAGCTATGGAAACATCATTATTAAAAATATGCTTGCATAAATAACCTAAAATTTAGCATAATTTCAAAGAATTCAAGTACCTCTGAAATCTTTCAATGTATTTTGGTTTAAGAAAACTTCATCAAAAAATATCTCCATTAACATACCTACAATTAATGATTCAAGATTGGAACAATAAGTCCCCGGAATAAATGATCAATAAACTTGCTTGTCCATTGGATTGGATGAATTGAATTGAATTGAATCAAACTGAATCAGCTATCATAGGGGAGGGGGGTTGGGGAGCTGGGTGAAGAAGATGAAAGGACTAAGCAAACGAAAAATCTCATAGAGGACTCTACGGTGATTAGCTGAGAGGAAGGGGGTGAGGGAGGTGGAAGAGGGTAAATGAGGGATAAGAGGTGATGGAAGGAGACTTGACTTGGGGTGGTGAATGCACAACAAAACATACAGACAATGTATTATAGAATTGTACATCTGAAAGCTGTATAATTTTAGTAACCAATGTTACCCCAGTAAATTCAATAAAAGTTTAAAAAAGGTCACTGTTCTGTAAAGGACACAAAAAAATGAATCAAATCCGAATGAATTGAGAAAACAGCACAGAACTGGTGGTTGATGGAAACTTTGAGTTCATGTCCTAGCTATGTATCAACAAATGAGATGATAAACATGATACAACTTCCTAACACCTAAACCACTCCCTATCAACGGTCTGTACTCTGGGATAGAGCCCTGGAACCCACATTTTCCTCTAGGTGTTTATGTGGTGAAGTTAAACTGTAGATATGTAATCCCCAATGTTTCTATCAACCGTAAATTATTTTTTCAGCAGTTACCTTTTTATATATCTTGTGAACCATGTAAAACATAGTTCTGATCACAGAAAATTCAGCCTACTCATAGCATTTGTGGTGCATTACACATAATGCAACACCTTTCTATATATTCTTTTAAGATAAAAAGATATGGAATGATTTTATTGTCTTCCTTTTAATTCTATTCCTCCCTAATATATTATATATATGAAAATCTATTCATGAAAGAAAAATAAAAATTAAAATTCACAGTGGGGGAGAGCATTGCTAGTCACAACTCTTAATGTATTAATTATTTAATAAAACAAATATTATATCTATAGTCATAATTTTTAAAATTTTCTAGACCAGAGCTAATTGAAAAGAAACAGAATTGGAAAAGCCTTCCCCACTGCCAGCTGATCCTGATAACTTCACCCGACGTGTCTCTTATTTGCTTTAGTTTGTTTTCATCTCTTTCATTTGAACTATCACTGTCACTTAACATTAGGCTTTCTTGAGGATGCTCATGTCTTTTTGATACCAACAGAGCTTATTTTAAGAAGGCAGTCTTTTGTTTAGGAGTATTTTTAATCATCTCTTGTTCTTTAGTGGTACTGACCAATTTAACCTTTGTTGAATGCATTAATGTTTAGCATAGCAAATGTTATTACAAAAGGGATTTTAGGAACGGAGTGACCCATCATGCGGGCACTCCCAAGATTCACGCTGTTACTCACACACTGTCCCGTGCTGTTCCCAGGGTTATCAGTAACCATGGTAACACAAATAAAGCTCTGCTACTCACACTAGGGCTTGTGGCCCAGAGTTCCCCATGTGAGAAGTAGTTAAAGTGCAAACATGAACTATGATGTAAATTATCTTCCCTTGTGACCTCTAATTCTGTTAGATTTTAAAGATATTAGTCTTTTTCTTGTTCTCTGGCATATTAATTAGTATAATATATTTCTTCCAATCAGTGGCTATTTAAAAATTAGGGTCGTAACTCAGTTTTGACAGTTCTAGAAAATTATTATTTACCATTTTATCTCTGAAGTTGTTGAAATGTATTTTATGGGTCCTATTTTCCATTATTTTGTGTCAGACCTTTCCAATAATTATCCCTAAACTTGAGAAAATGCATTGAGCATTTTTTCATGGGGTTTTATGTTAAACTCTCAGAATTTAAAAATGTATATCTATGTAGAGAAATTATACATGATAATTAATATAGAATATTTCTTTAGAAATTCATACATAAGTAGAGCTACAACTACATAGATCTATATCTCTATGTATTTCTATAGAGGTATATATAGATATAGCCCTGAGTGTTGTGGCTTATTTGGTTGGTGTCATCTTGTAAAGCAAGAGGTTGCCAGTTCAATTCCTGGTCAGGGCATAGACCTGGGTTGCAGGTTTGGTGGCCAGTTGGGGCTCTTACAAGAGGGAACCAATAGATGTTTCTCTCTCACATTGATGTTTTTCACCCTCTCTTTCTCCTTCCCTTACCTTCTCTCTAAAAATTTAACAAACAAAATTTAAAATATCTATGTATATAGATATAGATATATAATTGAAAAGTTGAGTGAGTTTTTCCTACTAAACACAAGACAACAACAGCTTCTTTGACTTGTAATCTTGTACTCATAAGTAATAAATATAATGTTTAATTATGAAGGTTATATATGATACTTAATATGCTTTGAATTCTAATGAATGCCAGGTTAAGGAAATCTTGGAGCCTTATCTAAGAATTTGCTCTTGCATACATTTATATATATTTGTGGTAACTACCTCTTTAAATATTTTACCCAATTCTTAGAAAGATGAGGAGTATGTTTTCTTTATGCTGTTTTGAAAATAAGATACTTAGCATAGAAAAAATGTTATAAGACCCTTGAGAGTGCTTTTGAGCCACTGGTATTCAGTTGGAGACAAAACTTTGAGTGATGGTGATTAACAAAGTGAGAAATAAGATTTTTCTGTACAATAAGAAAGCCACATAGAAGGTAATATCAATCCATAAGGTATCAATTGATTTTTCATAAGGCAACTTCTATAATGAGGCAATAAATAAGTAAAAAACAAACTGCATTAAAAAAGAAAATTCAGACAAATGTTTTTATATTTGGTGGGGGTAGATACCTAGAAGAGGGGTTGCTGGGCCATATGGTAGCTCTAGTCTTGATTTTTTTAGGGAACTCCATACTGGTTTTTACAGTGGCTGTCCTAGTTCAAGTCCCACCAGCAGTGAGTGAGGGCTCCTTTTTCTCCACAACCTCTCTAACACTTGTTATTTCTTGTTTTGTTGATAATAACCATTCTAAGAATTATGAAGTGATATGCCATTGCAGTTTTGATTTGCATTTTCCTCATAGCTAGTGAAGTTGAGTATCTTTTCCTATCTCTATTGGCCATTTATATGTCTTATTGAGAGAAGTGTCTTCAGGTCCTCTGTTTTTTAATTGGGTTGTGTTTATGGCTGTTGAGTTGTATGTGTTATTTATATATTTGGATATTATCCCCTAATTGGAGGTGTGGTATGCACATATCTTCTGCCATTTGGTTCCTTGTCTTTGTGTTGCCTTTGTGTCTTTGTGGTTTCTTCTCCTAAGCAGAAGTTTTTCCATTTGATGTAGTAGGATTCATTAATTTTACTTTTACTTCTCTTGCCTTTGGGGTCAAATTCATAAGATTGGCTTTGAGAGGAAGGTCTATAAGTTTAATACCTATGTTTTCTTCTGTGGTCTTCTATGTAATTTACTGTTGCAGGTTTTATATTTAGGTCTTTGATCTATTTTCAGTTAATTTTTTCACATGGTGGCAAATAGCAATTTAGTTTCGTTCTTTTGCACATGGCTTTCCAATTTTTCCAGCACTGTTTATTGAAAAACACTTTCTTTTCTCCATTGTATATGTACCCCTATGTCCACTGCAGCATTATTCACAGTGGCCAAGACACAGAGACAACCAAAATGTTCTTCAATAGATTACTGGACAAGAAGACACATACATACAATGGAATATTTATGCTATAAGAAAAGATGGCATAGTGCTATTTGCAACAACACGAGTAGATCTTGAGAATATCATAGAAAGCAAAAGAAGTCAGACAGAAAAGGTCAAGAACTATGTGATTTCACTCATGTGTAGGATATAAAACTGAAAGCGACAAATGAACAAACAAGAAACAAAACCTCATAGACACAGACAACAACACTACAGAGAGAAAGGGACATGTGGTGGAGGCTTTAAAGGGCAAAGGAGCTCAAACCCATGGTGATGGAGGGAGATTTGACTTTGGGTAGTGAGCACACACTGCAACATAGAGGTGATGTATCATAGAGTCATACACTTGAAATATATGTAATTTTACTAGCCCATGTCACCCACGGAAATGTAACTCTTATAAAAAGGGAAGAAAAAAATGAAAAAAAATCAGGACCCATGTGTTGGTCAGGGCCCCCTCAGAACTAAGTTTTTTCATTATACGTCTGTGTCTAACATCGCATTTTGCTATATTAAGTAACAAGTGTTATACAATAATGACTAAGATGTCAAGAAAATTTCATTAAACATCATCTACTTAACATGACCCTGGAGTGGATACTAGATTTAAGAAATGTATCTATTAAAATAATTTAAAATTTTAATTGATAGTATTTAAAAGGTAATAGCTTGACTATCTAGACAATTTACATATCTAGAATGATATATACATTGATGGTATGATTTTATCTTCCTGTGAATTAGATTTTGTTGATGAACCATCTTCAGTTTACTGTGGTACCTTTACATATTATTTTCTCTATGGTCAAATAATAAATGATCCAAAGCTGGGCTTAACATCATTCTTAGCAGATGATATCATAGAAAAAGAATAAGTTCATTACAAAGCTTATCTTCTCATCACATCATTAAATATATCTTAAATCTTGTTGCAAAGTAATTTGTAAAAAGAAAGACACTTTCCAAAATTTCAAACTGTCTCATTTTGAATTTAATGTTGTAAATTGCTTCAGAAGTGAATAGAGCTCTTTATGAAATCTATGGAATTATGTGGAATAAGATACTTAAACCCATGTTCTTAGAGACTGGCTTTTACTTGCATAAATTCTTATTCTTTTTTAAACTAGTGAGATGAACAAACTTAATATAGCATTAATTGGCCTTGGCTGGCATGGCTTAATGGATTGAGCACTGGCCTGCTAACCAAAAGGTTGCAGGTTCGATTCCCAGTCAGGGCACGTGCTTGGGTTTTGGGCCAGGTTCCCAGTGGGGGGTGTGTGTGAGGGGCAACCACACATTGATATTTCTCTCCCTATTTTCCTCCCTCCCTTACTCTCCATCTAAAAATAAATTTAAAAATCTTGAAAAAACAAAGCATTAATTGCTGTACTATTTTTTTAATATAAGAATGATAATGTATTGTAGGCTGGTTGCTAAAGGATCACAGAGAAAATTTTTACCAAAGAAAAGCTATTTTTCCAGGTCCTATGCCTAAAGCTATTCCTTCTCAAGTAAAGTAATGAAATTAATACCTAAGAATAATTTTTCATGAATGTCAAGTAAATGTAAACTGCTGATCCTAGAACAACGAGGAAGTACTACCAATTGGACATTTTATACAATAGATCATTGTTTTGTTCAGCAATAAAAATATTATCCATATCCATTAACAAGTGATAAGATCTTGTTCTATCACAGTTATTCTCAATGTAATTGGTGATGTACATTCATAGAATTACAAGATTCAAGGGCTTTTCACCACTTCCACCTCTCCGAGTATAAACCAAATTCTGCAATGTAGAAATGGGTACAAACCTGAAGAATTCTGTAACATTACTCTCACATTGCAGAGGGCAAACTTAAACGCCTTTGTATCCTTGATGTTTATAGACATACATTATAAATTCTTAAAAAGCAAAGTCTTCAACTTGTGCATCTGCATGTCATCCGAGGTGCATGGCAAAATCTATGGCACGTCATAGTGAGTCATTAACACAAGTTGATTTAGTAAGACAGATTCTGCCCAAGCCAGACTGATGGTAAGAGATTCAGCAAAATAAAGGAAGTTGCTTTCCTTCTTCTTGTACTCAAGCTAAATATTATAACAATGTTACTAGAAGTATTCAGCCATGTTCAATGTACATATCTTAC
>PVKM010032124.1:0-16538 GCA_004027735.1 Carollia perspicillata
AAATGGAAGGTTAGCAACAGGGGAGTGGGAGGAGAGGGTGGGGAGAAGGTACAGGGAATAAGTAGCATAGACGGTGGGGAGAAAATAGACAGGGCGAGGGCAAGAGTAGTGTGGGAAATGTAGAAGCTAAAGAACTTATGATACATGGACAAGAGCTAAAGGGGGGGAGTGGGGGTGGGAGGGGGTGTGCAGGGTGGAGGGGAATGAAGGGGGCAATGGGAGAACTGGAATGGCATAATCAATAAAAAAAAATAAAAAAAATAAAAAAAAAATAAGTGTTGGAGAGGATGTGGAGAAAAGGGAACCCTAGTGCACTGTCGGTGGGAATGAAGACTGAGGGGCAGCTGCTGTGGAAAACAGTATGAAATTACCTCAGAAAACTAAAAGTGGAACTGCCTTTTGACCTGGCAATTCCACTGCTGGGATTATATCCTAAGAACCCTGAAACACCAATTCAAAAGATCCTACGCATCCCAACATTCATAGCAGCACAATTTACAATAGCCAAGTGCTGGAAGCAACCTAAGTGCCCATCAGTAAATGAATGGATCAAAAAACTGTGGTACATTTACATGATGGAACACTATGCACCAGAAAGAAAGAAGGAGCCCCTACCCTTTGCGACAGCATGGATGAACTGGAGAGCATTATGCTAAGTAAAATAAGCCAGGAGGTGAAAGACAAATACCATATGATCTAACGCTTAAGTGGAACCTAATCAACAAAACAAACAAGCCAGCAAAATATAACCAGAGACATTGAAATTAAGAACAAACGGACAGTAACCAGAGGGGAGGTGGGAGAGGATAATGCTGGGGGAAGGGGGAAGGGTTTTCAGGAACAACTATAAAGAACATGTGGACAAAACCAAGGGGGCTGGGATCAGGGAAAGGAGGTGGGGATGGCTGGGGTGGGGGGAATGGGGGGGGCGGAATGCAGACAACTGTACTTGAACAACAATAAAAAAGATTACGCAAAAAAATAATAAATTACAACAATTTTTAAAAAAAGAGGCCAGAGATGCAAAGAAGGAGAGGAGAGTCAGATTTAGGTGCAGTTTTAAAGTGGAGAGTTTGGGGCTAGGCAGGCAGGCATTGGAGGCATTTGGACAGACAGGTGAAGAAGAACCTTAGGGCTCACTGCTTAGGGCCGCACGACTGGCATCCCTGTGCTGCCTCTTCTAAACACAGCAGAAAGGAATAAAACCACTACTCGGTGCTGCTGTGGAGTGGGACTTTTGCTCCTTTTGGATGTGTAACTGATCAGTCGGTAGCCTAGTTTTCCTTGTATTACGTGTCAAACAGACTGAACCCATTCTCCAGTATGTCACAGATACGCCTCCACGGATTTGAATAACGAATCACTGCCACATACCGACACCAATTAAAAACTTTGCAACTCTCTTTTAAACATCACTATTCAGAAAGAGAGTTACCCAGAGTAGTTTTAATATACAAATAATCTGTGTTACAGCATACATTTTTCTCTTACAAAGCATAAAGAATGACTTTTTAGTCTAATAAGGATCAAAAATTAAAAGTTGTGATGAATAAAGTTACAGGTAATAGTCAAAGTCCAAAAAATTAAAAAAGAAAGGGAGGGAAGGAGGGAGGGGGGAAACTGTTTTGGCTTTGCTATTCCATAATGTACGTAGGACAGAAGAATTGTTCATCAGTTTTTTTCAATATTCTCAAGAGGAAGAAAGACCAGCACTATGACATGTAACAATTCTGCAAAAAAAGTTGTATTTTATATTGAAAGGTTGATGAAGAAACATCTTGATACACAGCAGAGCTTTTACTGAAAGTTCATGCACACTGTTTGTGTTGGTATTTTTGAAGAACGCCTGATGCCATGGTGGAACCTCTAGGGAAACTGAGTTAGAACCCAGCCCTCCCAAGCTGTGCCTGCTCTTCCCCGAGACACTGGCCATGTCCATCCTGAGCTCTGCAGCCCCTGTTTCTCCCTTGGTGCTCACCCATGTGAAATCTCAACTGGGCCTTGGTTGTTTTTCTTTCAAATTTCTGGTGCATTTCTCACCTTAAAATAACCTTGTTTGTTCTGTTGCTGGGCATGCACCTTTTTTGGTGACTTCTCTTTCCCTCATTCTGCTCCCTTCTCTTTCATTCACCAAGGAAGGGATGAAAAAGAACATTTGTTGAGCATCTATGTGGCTCTTGACATACATAGATAGATGGTTTAATCACTACCCTGTGAGTTGGGAATTATTTCCCCAATTTGCATAGAAAAAAAAAACGGGCCTCAAAGAAGTGAAATCCCAAGCCAAGGTCCACATTCAGTTAGCTACATATTTGAATTTCCAACCAAAGTCTATCTTGAGAGACTGATCCCTTCCACTGCCCTGCTGTTTTGCCAATTCCAAATCCTTTCTTTCCACTGCTAATCATACCGACCTTGTCTACCACTACACTCTGACTAATGCATAAGAGAATATGAACAATTGTATATAGTGCACACATACACACAGAGAAAAATAAATCCTACCAAATAGGAATAATCTCCATGGTCTCATCTTGACCCAGAAGGCCACTATGTGTCCCTGTGAGTCATGTTAAAAATTATAGAAAAATAAAAGTGAAAAACTTCCAAATTGTTTTTCCAACTATTAAGCATTAGCCTGAGCACCGTAAATCTTTTCTTTAGGAGTTAGTCAGAATAGTTTTCTCCCTCTACTCTCTCCACAGTGGACCTCGTTTGCCTCTGAGGATGTCCCCTCCCTTAGCTGCAGCCTTTGGTGTAGTGAGCAGTAAACGATAGTAAGGAACTGCAGAGCATGAGCCCACTTTGACATAAAAGCAGCTTGAAAACCTATCGAAGCTAACAACACCTAAACCGTGTCTTCACATATCCTGACTGAGGGTAAAGATGCTTAGGCCTGCCAAGGCTACATTGGAGACTATCAATCTTCCTCAAGCCCCTCCCATCTCTCCAACCAAGTCATTCCTTCTTCAGACCCCTTACTAGCAATGAGCACTGTTGGCGGACGTATGTCTTCATACCTCACCTGTTACATTCTAGAAATTAGTTCCTCTGCATTGTACTGCTGCTCTATTATGATCAACCATCCTGACAATCTGCACAGTACTTTACAGTGTATAAAGTACTTTCCCATGCCCTATCACATCCAATCCTCTCAACCACTCTTTGGAAAAGAGAGGGCCACAGATTTAAACAACTGGCCCAGAACCAAGCATGTTAGTCATAACACTGATAGGTTGCTGGGACAGATGCTATACATTTTGCCACAATTGCCTGAACTCATTCAGCTCTACTCTCTTGTTCAGTGGTTGTGTTTTGTCTCCCCAGCCTTACTGCAAACATCTCAAGGGCTTATATATCTTTTTCTCCCCACCTGGGTGTTATATAAGGCTCTGCCCTTTCCCAGCACATGATGAATCCTTGTTGAATGCGTGAATGATGGACAAGTGAAATGAGCACCTCTGTGTGTCAAGTAATGGCAAGTAGAAGAAAGAGAGCTTCAGGTGATTTGCATGGAAGCTACTCAGGAATGAAGCCATCAGAGGCAGCCCTAGTCTCTGTGACCAGGCTCCTGATTCCCTGGAATAATGTACATGTGGGGTCCCCCTTTCCATGAGCTTTCTCCCAGCATTTTCTAACTTAAGGACTAGAGGAAGAGGGGCTTCCTAGAGGCTTCCTTGAGCTTATATGCCCTCTTGGTCCCAGTGCCTTCTTCTTATTGGTATACCAATGTAGAATCCTAGCAGAACTTGAGGATTAAATCAAAGGTTATATGTTTTCGGACCACTGGCACACATCCTGAGGTATCTGAGCACAAAACAATGTTATAACCCGAAGAACCGCTTCAAATTTGAGGACAGATGCCCTTGAACATGGCAGGCCCCAAATAATTTAGCTCCCAGATCTTAGGGAAAGGTCATAAATTCCTTATCCAAACATCCTGCAAAGTTCATTCAGAACCCTGGACACGAGACAGCAAATGCATGAAGGATACAGTCTCTTTAAAATACACACAAAAAGAATTGAGGCGAAATAAAGGAAATGAGCTTCAAAATAATCAGATGTGAAAATTCACATGAGTTTGGAGAAAATAAACAAGCCATCAGAGTTGAGGAGTTCACAGGAGTCACTTAGCTGTCACTTAGGGCACCAACCAAGAATTCTCAGGATTGCAGACAATAAAAGAAACGGTCTCTAGATGGGGTGTGAGGCCATGGTAGGAATTATCAGTTATGACTGCTAAGGCGAGAGAAGTGAAGATTCAATCATTTGTCTTTCACTTCATGTTGAAGATTCAGGAAGGAGACAAGGTCTCAGAGGTGAAGGCAGCAAGAACGAGGATAAGAGAAGAAAGCCATGTCCCCATGTGAACTTGATCCTCTCAGAACCTGGCACGTGGCAGCGTGGACTGAGAAGATGAAGATACCAATGTGGGACTTATAATAATATCTCCTAAGCCATCCAAAGGCTCTTTCCCAACAAATGCTTTCTTATTATTTCAGGGTAAATGCATCACAAACACATGGATTTGATTGTATTTCCCTACCCCCATCTTCCTCTCCGCATGCCAGTAAAACACATACAGATTTCAAAATGAAAAGGAAAAAAACTAAAGAACAGCCAGGGACTAAAATGTGTAGTATGGTTTTAAGCAAGCTTCGAACACATTAGGAAAATAATTGTCTCCGGTCAGCAAATCCAAATGGCAATGGCACCCATCCCTGTCATTAACACTGACAGCCAGGACTGTGACTGCAATTAGTGGGAGCAGACATGTGGTATGCCAGTGGGAACGAGGAAGAAATGGCCCCCAAATGTCTGACACCTCCACGGGTGTCATTGTTTCCCTACAGTTTCAACAGCAACGTGTAGGGGTGAATGGACTTCTGGTCTCAGACTATATCAAAGAGTCAGCGTCCAGCTGTTGCCCATCGACACTGGAAAAAGAACAAAACAGTTCCAATGGAGTGGAGGGAATGTAATTTCAACATCAAAAGGAACGGCCAGTTGTAATTTACTCTTACAACAATGCATATTAATTGCGTGCCTATAAATCACTCTACTTACAAATATTTACTGAGGGCCTACGCTAATAAGGGCTGTATCATGTGCCAGACACTAGGGTGAATGATGTTCAACTATTATTCCAACACGTACAACAACAGCACCACGAAGTGGGTATTATTAACCCCAATTTACACGTGAGGACTGAGGCACAGAGAAGTTAGATGAGCCTCCCCAGATCATAAAGCTAGGGAATGGTGGACCGTGGAGCAAACTCAAGTTTATTCCATTCCATTTTTTTCTTTATTTTTTTGAATTTCAGCTAAGTTCTGAAGGGGATCCTTCATGCCTGCCCACCAAAACTTCACATCATTTTATGTTGAATAAATGTTAAGTGAATGGACAAATGAGCACAAATGATGGGTTTTACCACCAATGTTCTCATAGCACATTTCGTCAATTTAAAGTATTAATGACATAAATGTGTACCTTACAGTCAGTAGACTCTAAGAACCAATGAAATATGATCATCTCAAATCAAGAACAGTTCCCATGAAAGCATAATGAACAATATGGGACAGTGAGATACTGTGATTTGTGATTTGTATATATATATTTGGTCATTTAGTTGACTGAAATATATTTCTCAAACATAACTGGTCTTCATGCACAGTTTCTGGCTCACAGCTCCCAAGCCCCTTGGAATTTGTTAACTAAAGACAGTAGCAATGCTATCTCTTCGTATGTTAGTGAGGTGACTTTTGGACATCACTAAAGGAGGGGTGTTCATTCCATTATAGCCAACCAAGTGGTTAGAGAATTGAAACTTTCAGACCCACCCCCTGAGTTCCGGGGAGGGGAGAGGGATTTGAGGTTGAATTAGTCACCAATGGCCAATAACTTTGCTACTCATGACTACATAAGGAAGTCTCCATAAAGATCCCAAAGGACAACTCATTAGTCCTTTTCAGAGGGCTCCCACGTTGGGAACCAGAACACTTCCTTCCACATGGCCCTGTGCTGGGCCCCAGGCTCTACAAGGACAGAAGTTCCTCTGTTCAAGACCTGCTCTCTATATTTTTTCATCTACCTATTGATTTGTCTCCTTTAATATCATTTGTAATAAGTTAGTAATCATGTAAGTAAAGTGTTTTTCTGAGCTCTGTGAGCTGCTCTAGCAAATTAATAGAACCCAAGGGAGGGGTCATAGGAACCTCTAATTGGTAGCCACTCAGTCAGAAGCACAGGTAACAAACAACCTAGCTTGCAACCGGCATCTGAAGCAGAGGACAGTCTTATGGTACTGAGTCTTTTCCCTATGGAATCTGATTCTATCTTAAGGTAGACAGTGTCAGAACTGAGTTGAATTTGCAGATACCCTACTGGTGTTGGAAGTGGATCTGGGAATGCCTTCAGACAGTGACTGTCAAGTGCCTTGTAAGACGAGTGTCACAGTCCAGACAGAGCAGTCCAAAAACAGTGAAAACAGCTCTTAGGTTTATAGAACAACTGATAAATCAGAGAACCGATAGAATTTGATGACGGTGGGGAATGGTCATTTGAGGCCTCACTCTTAGCAGAGTTCTTGAAGGGTTCCTTAAAGGCAGGGGCCTCATTTGACTCTTGCTTGTTCCCCAGGTCCCCAGTTCTGCATTATGCAAGAAAAAAAATGGTGGTATCTCCCCTCTAGAAGTATCAAAATGGATAGGAAAGCCCAACCTGTCTGATGTTGCTAGTGATTCCTGTCCAGAGACAGAAGCCTCTGTCTCAGATGGCCTCTGAAGAGCCCTCCTAGATCCAGGACTCTGTATCTAAAACAAGAAACCTGATTGGTTGCTAATTTGAATAATTATGGAAACTTACTGTGCATTGACAGTATCAAATCAAAGCCTCATTCAACAAGGAGATTTTCTTTACTCGCATCTCTCTAGCCAAGCTTCCTTCTCCCACTTCCACATTTTTGCTCCCTTCCCCCACCCCCCGTATACACACACACAGTCATTTACAAGTACTCTAACCTATCTTCTCTATTCTCAATTTAAATGATCTAAAAAGCCTACTCTCCTCATAAAGTACTCCATGGTTTTAAAGAACGGGGACCAAGCAGAACCTTCGAAAAGGAGTTTCCCCAATCCTTCTTCCTTCGAGATGTTGTCTCAATAAGTACAATAATGCAAAAACAATCCCCGCATGCTAAAAGCAATGGGTAAAAATCTGATCAACAGGATATTCACACCATCTCAGAGACACTCCTCATAAATGTCTTAATAATTACAAAAGAAAACCAGTAATCTCACAGTGAAGGAACCTAGCAGACACCACCATACCGGCGATCACAGCTAACATTACCATAAAAGGGACCCACAGCCAGAATGGGCCTCCTGCTGCGATGTGCTGAACAGGATGCACATCACGCATGTAGGGTTCCTACGAACCATGCATAACCCGAATCCCAACGGGAGGCGACATCAGGCAAACCCAAAGTGAGAGACCTTTGTCAAAATGATCCTTTTCAAAATGTCAGTGTCACAAAAGACAAAGAAAAGATTACAAACTAAAGGAGACTGAAGAAATAAACCAACTATGAATCAAAGTACAGGACATCACTGGGACATTGGAAATTTCAATATGGATTGTCGAGTAAATAGATAATGATATAACAACCATGTTAAATTCCCTGGTTTGGAAAATCACACTGTAAAAAAAAATCCTTGTTTTTAGAAAACACACAGTTTTTAGGGGTAAAGAGGCACAATGTCTGCCACATTTTCTTAAATGGCTTAATAATAATAATGTATTCATATGTATAGAAAGAGGAAATGAGAGAAAATATGGCAAAATATGAACAATTAAATCAGAGTGTCAATAATGGGGAGTTCTTTACATTATTTTTGAAATTTTTCTGTTACTTTGAAATTATTCAAAATAAAAAGTAAAACACAAATAAACCCAGTTTCTCCTCATTTTACAGGAGTCATCTAGCCCAGGCCCTGGCCCCTCAGCAGCAGTGTCTGATTTCTTAGGTTCCAAAAGGCTTCACAGAAGAAAATGGAGAAATGTCCGTTAGCAGGCCCTACCTGTCAACATGTTCAGTCCTTCCTTTGATTTTAGTGGAGACTGCAAGTGAACAAAGTGATAGCTGAAACTCATTATCTGAGCGTAAAGCAATTAGTGCGACAACTGCAGAAAGTGAATAGCCATTTACGTGGCTCCAAGACGATCCTTCCCTTGTAAACACGCCAGCAGTGAACTACAGCCAAACCCACTCTCAGCCTGCAGGAACTGCGAGTCTTAAATCAAAGTTACAAGGCAGGGAGGGCAGTAGAGGCTGCGCACATTCTGAAGGAGGCTCCGAAAACAAGAATAAAGACGTTCCTGGAAGCCGTTTTGGAAGGGCAAAAGGAAACCTTGATGACTTCGTGAGATATTGGAATAGGTTGCAAGGGAGAGGCCAAAGGCATCCTTTCCTGGATATCTTTAAAAGAAGAGGAAACCGTCTAGGAAAATGTTGCAATGTGTGGAATTGACTTTAAAATACTTCATCACACAGTGTGAGAGGATATGTCTTATTTGACTGAAGCTAAGAGGCAGGTGCCAGGCAAGGCGGCCCAGGTGTTCAGCTGGCGCTCTATTCAGAAAGTCCTTGATCACAGGTGGCATTTCTGCTTTCCTTGTCTCTATCAACAAGCCCAGCTTGGTAAATTAGCATAGAGTGTCAGAAATGGATTTTTGTAAGTGAAAATAATGGCCTGTTGAGTTGCATAACAAATGTTACAAAAGGACTCTCATTTGGTGAAATTGGAAGAATTCAAATAATGTGGAGTGGCTAGACATATTTCTGACATACTCCCCTGTCTATAAATATCCACGGAGGCCTATACCCCATGTTCTAGAGATGATGTCTTAGGCTAAACCCCAGATATCCCCATGTCCAGCTGAGTCTCTGGATTCTGTTTCCCTGATACTAGTTCTGAGGGTGACAAAGTTGTCTCTAGAATTGAGATTTTTCCCTGGAGTGAATCTTTTGTGCAAGGAGATGATCAGAAAATATAAAAGATGAAGTTAGCACGGTCCTGCGATGACGGAGGGGCAGGAGGAAAGATGAGCCTTTCTTTGTGTTAATGATCTGTAGCTTAATTTCCCTGTGGTCTGAAAATACATGCCACATGACCTCGAGTCCTAGGAATCACTGAAACTTCTTTTATGAGCTAGAATATGGTCTAGCTCAGTAAATGGTCCATGCGCACATAAAAATAAAGTGTTTGCTGCAGTTTGGCTGCAGTGTTCTATAAACACCAATTAGGACAAGTTCATTCACGGTGTTGGTGAAGTCTGCCATACCCCTACTAATGGTTTATGTGTTCTATCGATTACTGAGAGTTGAAATTGCCAAATAGAATTGGGGATTTGTCTATTTCTCCTTTCTGTTTTGTCTGTTTTTGCTCCATGTATTTTAAAGCTTTGTTATCAGATGCACGCAATCCCAAATAGGGTGGTTACATTTTCTTAATGAGTTGTTCCCTGTATCAGTATAAACATTATCTGTATTTCTGGTCATATCTGTTGCCCTAAAACCTCCTCCGTCTGATATTAATAGAGCCACTTCTGCTTTCTTTTGATTAGTGGTTACATGGTGAATCTCTTTCCACCCTCTTACTTTTAACTTATCAGTGCCTTTATATTTAAAGGATGCTTCTAGTAGGCAGCACGTAATTAGGAATTACTTTTTATCCAATCTAATAATTTATACCTTAATTTTGATATATAGGCCATTTATACTTAATGTAATTACCAAATATAGTGGGGTTTAAGTCCATCATCTTGCTATTTTATTTTGTACTTGTTCAGAGCAACTACAGGGATGGCGTTGTTCTTCCGGGGATTCTCTGACTTGTTTAATGACTGAAAACAGCTATTACATACATTTTAACTAGTTGAGATTTGTTTATGGGGAAAAACAACTAGTGCAATACTGGATACTCCATCAGGATCATATGCGGAAGCAGGGAATGTGTGTTTGAAAGGTTTCTCAGGTGAGTGTGGTGTGCTGCTAGAATTGCTTTCATTCAAGGGCCACAGGTTTAAGTGGGTAGGATAAAGGTCATAGTGAAATGCGAGTGCTGGATATAAGACAAAAGGAATGTTGGAAGTTGGGGGCAACTAGAGATCATAGGTTCCAACTGTTTTCAAAGCATCTTTTGGACCAAGTTTAAAAGAAAGGTCTACTGGCTGAAATCTTCCCTGGGGCCACCAACTTGCAACATCTATGAATCTTCTCGAGTGTCAATACATCTCCTAAAATGAGGCACGCAGAATTGAGCACCATCTTCCATGGTGGACTGACCACTCAAGAGTGGTGACAGCCCTGGCTGGTGTAGCTCAGTAGATTGAGCACGAGCCTGTGAAGCAGAGGGTTACTGGTTCAATCCCCAGTCAGGGCACATGCCTGGGTTGTGGGCCAGGTCCCCAGCAGGGGACACAGACAGGCAACCACGCATTGATGTTTCTCTCCCACTCTTTCTCCTTCCCTTCCCCTCTCTCTAAAAATAAAAAATAAATAAAATATTTTTTTAAAAAAGAGTGGTGACACCATAATTACCCACAAGCCATACCTCCTGAGTTCATTACTTCAGTGTAAGACATGTTCATGTTTGACAATAAACTGAGAGCTCATATTTAGCTGTGGTCTACTCACCCCCTTCCCCTGCCCCATCTGCCTCATACAAGCGCCTGCCAAATCAAATTCTCTTGGTCCTGTCCTGTTATTAACCTGACCTTACATTTACCACTATTAAATTTCACCTTGTTGGTTTTGGCTCAGGGTTCTTTCTTGTCAAGAACATTTTGAATCTTGGTTCTGTTATCTTTCAAGGTAACTACTGTATCCAGTTGTGTGCCAATGAAAAATCTGAAGTATGCTTCCCATTCTCAAGGACCCAGAACTAGTGAGTAGACCCCATGATAACAGCCGGTTGACTGATGCTGGCTAAGCAGTCCTGCCTTTGTTCCTCATAATCTTTACCCTCAGGAGAACAGAAAATAGAAGGAGAGGAAGCACAAGCAAATAAATCCAGCCCTTAGAGAGTATCATGGCAAAATGCCAGGGTGATGGTGAATTTGCTATCTGCATAGATTTTGTATAAATATTCCCATGAATACTGCTGCTACTCATTACCACAGGTAACAGATAATGTTGAAAATGGAGAAGACAGGGCCACCCTAGAGCAAGGCTGTGAGTCATTACTCCTATTTAGCTTTCATTCAGAAGCCCCAGCTCGCCAGCTAATTTGTGATGTGGCCTTGGGCTACTTCCCTGAGCTTCAGCTTCCTCATCTGAAGTCTCCATCTACAAGGACTCAGAAGAAACTTTGCTCAGTGAAGACAACTCAGTAGCCCACCATGGCACCTTCTTTCCCACTAGAGATCCAGACTATGGCCCACTTCCATAAGGCATGGCTTTGCCCTGGCTAAGCCATACTTCTGGGAAAGGTAACTAGGAGAACCTTCTCTATTCCTCCAACAACATTCTTCAAGTCTGATTTCACCAGTTTCCTTCTTAAAGTCCTTCCACATCCCTTGAGCTAAGTATTTCAGGCCAGCTTCATGATCTGATGCCTGCCTAATGTTTTTGCCTTCTATCCCACCTTACCCTCGTATATAGTCTTAATCCCAGCCATACTCAGCTTCTTGCAATCCCAAATGACTATGAAGTTCCCAAATGAAGTTCAGCACTTCATGCCTTAATTCATGCTGTTCTCTGTGCCTGAAATGCCCACCCACCTCCCCTCTCCCCATCTGACATCATCTTTTTAAAAATAATTTTTTAAATTCTTATCTGAGAACATTTTTTCATTGCTTTTAGAGAAAGAGGAAAGGACAGAGGGAAGGAGAGTAGAAGGGAGAGAGAGACACATTGAGGCAAAAGAGATGCATCGACTGGTTGCCTCTCGTGCACACTTGGACAGGGGATCATAGACGCCTTGACTGGGAATGACCACACAACCCAGGCATGCGCCCTGACCAGGAATCAAAGCCGCAAACTTTTGATTACAGGATGATACTGCAAGCAACTGAGCCACACGGGCCAGGGCTAACTCACATCAAGTCTGTATTCAAACTCTGCTCTGTCACTGTATCTTCCAGGAGGTCTCCTCTGACTTATTCAAGAGCCCTCTTTTGTCCCTCCTAGGGCCCACTGCGAATGTTCTGTCCAAACATTCATCACCCATCTGTAGTATTTGCTGAGTTATCTTTTTTTCAAGTTGACTATAAGCTCCTTGAGGGGCAGGATAGTTCCATCACCACTGCCTGGGATGGTTCCTGCCACAGTTTGGTGCTTGTAGAATCATCAAGTATTCTGAATGTGGAGTGAATCAATGAACAAATCACAGCCTGTGGGGGGGGGGGGGGCTGCAGGCTGAGTCCTCATGACAGCATCCTTAACTCAGGCCCAGGCCCAGGGTCCTGGGACTCTGTGTCACAGCAGGAGTCTAAATGTCAGACTCACGGGTGCGATTCCCCAGGCCATTCACTCACCTCTCCACCCTCTTTCTAAGCAAGACAAGTTCAATGGAAGAAAGACTAGGAAATCTCTCCTTTCTCCTCTCACAACTGTCTCACAACCCAGGAGGAGCCACACTCCCAGATGTGCTGGCCAAGAGAGGTGCTCTGATGCCTGGAATCCACAAAGTCGGGGAAGCCTCCTGGAAACACATCAATTGGAAAATCCATCCGCTGCCAGCCCTCGCCAGGCCTCTCTCCTGCCAAGCTTGTTCACTGCTTGAAGTCTATGACCCACTAGTTGTTTACGTTCCTAACCCTGAGTTCAAGGGCATCTGCAATTTAATTTGAACCATGGATAGATGGGACTGTTCTCTGTTAGAGTTCCAAGAGCATAAACAACCTTCCAGGCTGAACTCTGTGTGGCATTCCCCAGCACCACCCCGACCCTGGGCCTAAAAATACTTCTATCACTTTCCAAGATCACCTTCAGCAGGCCCAGACGGGAGGGCTTACCCCCAAGTCTGCGGTCCCTAGGAACAGATACTGAGTCTGAGCTGAGATGGATGGATAAGGAAAGGAGAAGGGAAGGAAAAGAATAAAGCCTGAGGGTTAATGGTAGAGGGGAAAGGAGAAAGTTTGAGGAAGCCAGAATATTAGAGGAAGATGCACACAGCTGTGAAAACTGGGGATAAATACCTCAGGCCCTGGGAAGGTACAGGGAGAGCTGAGACGGCAGCCTCAGGGGGCCAAGATGAGCTCTAAAATTCAGAAGCCTGACTTCGTCAGAAGTCAGAAGCCAAATGAATGGTGGCCAGAGTTGGCTGGGCATACTGCCCGCCATCCCTCCACCCATAAAAGGGAGAAAGAAGAAAAGCAGGGAAAGTGTGACCTCAGCCCAGGACTCTGAGGATGAAAGGCCAACACCAAGAGGGTAACTAACGGACAGCAAAGAGAACTCTGATCAAGGGACACAGGGCTGGGCGTGTTCCCAGCTCATTAACCATGGGAAGCCCACTTTGTATCTCACCCATCCACACTGGTCACTGGTCCTGCTGGTTGGCTCCCTGGAAATGATTGTCACCTTTCACAGACAGAGCACTGCTCAGCCTGCCTCTCTGCCCCATGTCACATTCATCACCCACTGTCTACCTATAGGTGACACACAATTGGTTTATATTACTGTGCAGATGTGCAGATAAGAGTCCCGGTTATCACAGAGAGCAAAGCCCTAAGGGCAGCATCCCATGGCAACAAGGCAGAGGGGCCCGTGCAGTCCTCTTACACATATATGCAGATATATGCATGGGCCCACTACACACAACACACACACATAGTTCCCTTATACCAGCCCCACTGGGACAACTCCAAGTCATTTGGAGCACCAGTCCCTGGGCTGAGCCTCCAGGCCTTCCCCTATAGTCAGTGGCCTTCATGCCAGGCTCCTGCCATGCAGCTGCCATCAACGCTCCAGGCCAGAGGCCCCTGAGATGCCACGCAGACTTTTCCACTTGTCCAGACCTTCTTAAGTGCCTCTGACATACACCATGTGTCCTAACAGGAAAACACACACTCATCAACTCTACAAAATGCTCCAGATGTGATCAAAGCCGGAGAGGCAAAAGAAAACGGAGATGGGGGTGCTCAGGAAGGGGGAGAGGAAAAGAGAAATCCAATATGTTGGGGTAGATGGGGGCAGGGATGTCCCAGGTGGTGGCGAGTCCAATAGACAAAGTCCAGAATTGGGGTCCAGACCCCTGGGTTCCAATCCCTAGTTCAACTTGCCTCCTTGTGAGACCTTGGGTCTTTCCCCAGGACTGGCTTCAGGCTTGAGATTCTATCCTACAGTGTCTAGAAAGTGGACCTTGGAAGGGATATTATAGACAACCCGGCCCAATCCCCTTATTGTTAGGTGAGGAAGGTAGCAGGTAAGTCAACCTTCCCAGAGCATCATACCCCGCCTCTAACCCCACACATACTTCTACCTCCCAGCTCACCTCTCTGTATTAAACGTCAGCAGCTTATAGGAACACAGATGAAACATTCCTTACTTAGAAGTGGCCTCAGACATAACACTTCTGTCACTCTGCCTCATTAATTTTGTTAGAAGATTTTGATTCCTTTTTTATAAAATAAGGGGATGGTATTCAAGGACCCCCAGACCTAAAATTCTTAAGTCCCCATGATCTATGGCAAGCATATCTGTTTTATTCTAAAAGATTCTAGAGTCCCTTCACTATCCCATCTGAACATCTGACCACATCCGTCCACTAGCCCACACCATCCCCTTTTAGGAAGCAGCCCATGTGTCTCACTAACATGGTTTTCCTCCCTCAAAGTGTAGCAAAATGGTTAAGACAATGGACTCTGGAGTCGTACTGCCTGAGATTTCAAGCAAGTGACTTATCAACCATGTGCTGCAATACCTTCCTCATCTTGAAAATGGGGGCAATAATTGTGTCAATGTCACTGGGTTACCATGAAGATTCAAACAGATGGTACGCACAAAGGGCACGGTGACGCTGGTTCCCGGGGTGTGGGGGGGGGCGGAGAGCACTCTCTCAGCGATGGTCACCACCATGACCACCAAGACATCCCCCACCGGTGCACAGGGGGAGATGGGGGAGATGGTTCCCACGCACTGATGACAATCTCATGAGACTTGCAGGTTAGTTAGGATGTGAAATGGTGAGGATAATGAAAGAGACTCTAGCACAGAAACACACAACCTAGAATGCCTACGAGTCCTCTCAGAAGGACAGAACACATCCAGGAAGAAAAGTGGTTCTTCTCCCAGACTCTCCGCCTCGTCCCTCCATCTTGTTTGGCACATTATGTGCAGTCTCAGGTCCTTGCTCGTGCTCTGCATAGAAGAGCCTCAAGTCCTTAAAAGTGAAAGCCCACAATCACATCAATGCCACCCACACACATGCACCCACATAAGCTGAACCCTTCAGACATACTCTTTTCCTTGAGATAAAGTCCGAAGTCCTCCAGGACCTGGCCCCTGCTTCACCCCAGCCTGGTCCCCACCATGCCCCCCCGATCTGATGCTCCAGCACCCAGGCCCCCTCCTCCAGCAGTGGGACAATACACACAGTGGTGAAGAGAACCAACTCCAGAGCTGCACCTAAAAGCACATATCTTACCTCTTACTAGCTGTGTGGCTTCGTGTGACTTATCAATCTCTTTATGTCTCAAGCCTTCAACTATAAACTGAGGATAATAGCATCTGTCTCGAGGAGTTGTTCTAAGTTAGCAAATACAAAGGACTGTAACAGTACCTGGCACACAGGACATGCCATTCAATGTCAGCTATCGTCACTATCCTGTTCACCTTTGCCTGGCTCATCTTACTTTCATTTGTGCATCAAGCTTAGTTCAAATGTGGCTTCTTCTCCACATAGGCCCTATATCTGCATTCTCATTGTACCCCACATCTCCTATTGTGACCCATGTCACACTTACAAATAACTACATACTATCTGTCTTCCCTGCTAGATCACAAGCTTCACAGGTCCACTTATTCCTAGGATGATCCTGGTTTATACCTCTTGCTAGATTGTCACCGAACAAAGATTAAATCCTCTCCTGTTAAGAAAGAGTATACTTCCCAGCAGCATGTATTTATGCTTGGTCATGCGACTACTTTGGATAATAGAATGCTAATGGATGTGATGCCAGTGACACCTTAAGAGGCTTTGTGTTTCTGTCCCTTTCCTTGTGCTCTTGTGATTCACCATGAGAGGAACATGCCCAGATAGCTGCTGATCTCAAAGGAGCAAGAAGATCTATGGAGATTTGAACACAATCTGAAGACTGGAGCCAAGCCCAGCCAACCCTCAGCCTGAAGAGAGCTTTTCTACTCAACCTACAGATACAAGAGCAAGAAAATGGTGCAAGCTGCTGACTTGGGGATGGTTTGTTATGCAGCATTATTGTGATGACGACTGACCAGTACACTTAGCATAATTATTAATAGTACTCACTTTCACTCTCAAGAGTGTCCCAGGCTAGACGATAAATTATCTAAT
>PVKM010032125.1:0-16535 GCA_004027735.1 Carollia perspicillata
TAAAAGAAATGGTGAAGATATTAGCAATTTGTTTTCTATTAAATAAATTCTTCTTTGTTATTCCTGGAGAACTCACCATTTCTTTCCTCACAGACAAAGGAACAGCGAGTTTTTCTGAAGCGCAAGGTACCACTGTCAATGTGTTAAATCTATTGTCCATTTCCCATTGTAATTGGGCCAGTCTACATGTAACTGACAAAAATTAATAGAGGAGTGACATTTATTTACTTCCAACCATGTATAAGACAACATGCTAAGTATTATTTATGTATTTTTAAAAACGTCACAGCAATTTTCCATGTTATGTATCATCATTCATTTCATATATGAGAAAACTTGGACAGTCTCCTTCCTGACTAACTGGCCAACTATGACCCTAGGCCCCATCCCCCCATTTGCCACTATATTTCATGGCCTCCTTAAATGCATAAAGGCAATCATGTTTTTGACGGTTTGTACTAGCTACTCCTTCCTCTTGCAATGTTCTTCCCAAGTCTTTACGTGACTGGTTCATCTAGACAATCATATCTCAGCTGATGTATCTCCTCAGCTCTGAACGTGAAGTAACCACCCAATCACTCATTGCCTCAACTCATTTTATCCTCAATGAAGCACTTATTACCTGATGTTTCTTAAATTTATTTATAATGTCTTCTTTATTGAGAAGTTATAAACATATAATATAAAGTATGACAGGTTACTATTATATCATATATAATACATTATATACAGTGCATTGCAGGGAGTATGTTGAACAAACAGTAGGTGTTTCATACACAAATAAAAAAACAATATTCAAAACCATACTTGTCTCTTTATCCTTCTCATTTAAATTTTGTAACATTTTCATTGAGACAGAATTGGCATACCATAAAACTCACTCTTTGCAAGTATACAGTTTGGAGATATTTAGTATATTCCCAGAGTTGTACAACTGTCACCACTAATATAAAACATTTTCATTAACTTGAAAAAGAAACCTCATACCTATTTAGCAGCCATTTTCCATTCTTTTATGTCCCTAGGCCAAGGAAGCTACTAATTTACTTTCTGACTGTCCTGATTTGCCTTTTTTAGATGTATCATATAAATGTCATGATTTTAAAAATTGCATACATTGAGAATATTAACATGTTAAAAATAAAATATCTGATGTGGCCCCGGCTGGTGTGACTCAGTGGATTGAGCTCCAGCCTGCAAACCAAAGGGTCGCCGGTTCGATTCCCAGTCAGGGAACATGCCTGGGTTGTGGGCCAGGTCCCCAGTAGGGGGTGCACGAAAGGGGACCACACATGGAGGTTTCTCTCCCTCCCTTCTGCTCTCTAAAAATAAATTAATTAAATATTTAAAAAACTAAACTAAAAGAAAATATCTGATGTGCACTGAATGCTAACTCAGGGTCACCAGCCTTACGAAGCGCTAATTATCTTTTGAGTTGTAAAAAAAAAAAATTGTTTCATAAACTTAGCACTCACTTATGACAAAAATAATTCCAAAAATATAAGCAATACAAGTTAAATGGAACAAATGTCTACTAACAATCTTTTAAAATTTTAGTAGACTATAATCTAAGTCTTTCAAAGTCTTTAATAGACTTCATTTTATATTTTAACTTGACTTTTAATTTCACAGCAAAATTAAGCAGAAAGTACAGAGACTTCCTATATACCCCATGCCTCTACACACACACAGTCCCCATTATCAATTGCCCACCAGAGTGATACATCGTTACAGTCAGCAAGCTTACAATGACCTACCAATATCATTCTAAGTCCAGAGTTTATATTACAATTTACTCTTCTTGTTTACATCTATGGGTTTAGACAAATGTATAATGACATGAATCTACCACTACAGATCGCACAGAGTAGTTTCACTGCCCTAAACATCCTGTTCTCCCTTATTCATCCCTCTCTCCCCAAACCTCGGGCAACCTGTGATCTTTTTGCTGTGTCCATAGCTTTGCCTTTTCCAGAATGTCATATAGTTAGAATCATACAGGACATAGCCTTTTAAGATTGGCTTCTTTGACTTAGTAGTACGCATTTAAGTTCCCCTCCTGCCTTTGCATGGCTTGATAGCTCATTTCGTTGTAATGCTGAATAATATTCCATTATCTGGATGTATCCCAGTTTATCCATTCGCTTACTAAAGGGCATCTCGATTGTTTTCGCCATTTGACAAGTATCAATAAAGCTGCTATAAACATTTGTGTTCAGCTTCCTGCATGGATGGGCATAAGATTTCAGTTCCTTTGGGTAAACACCAAGGAGTGTGATTTCTGGACTGTATAGTAAGAGTATGTTTTGTAAGAAACCACCAGTCTTCCAAAGTGGTTGTACCATTTTGCATTTGCAGCAGCAGTGAATGAGACTTTCCTGCCACTCCATATCCTCACCAGCATCGGGTGCTCTAGATTTTGCCCATGGTAACAGGCGTGTAGTGGCATCTCATCATTGTTTCAACTTGCATGTCCCTGATGACATTTGACAAGCATCATTTCATATGCTTCTTTGTCATCTGTGTATCTCCTTTAGTGGTTGTCTGTTAAGATCTTTGGCCCACTTTCCAACCAGGTTGTTGATTCACAAAGCACTTTTCATGCTCTGGCTCAGGGGTCACCAACCCTCAGCCCCAGACCGGTACCAGTCCATGGCCTGTTAAGAACTGGCTGGCCACACAGGAGGGGAGCCAGCAAAGCTCTCTTGGCATTGCTGCCTGAGCTCTGCATTCCTATCCCCCCCACCCCACACCATGGAAAAATTCTCTCCCACGAAACTGGTCCCTGGTGCCAAAAAAGCTGGAGACTGCTGCTCCACTAGTAATGTCCTACAAATACACATGGAAAAACCATGGCACATGTGTTTCAGAAACTCCCAGTGCCTGGTGGGTACCGGAAATATTGGGGGGAACATTTTGTAAAATATGTGAATATCTAGCCTGAATGCTGTATACCTGAGATGAATATAAAATAATATTGAAAGTGCAATTGAAAATAAAATTTAAAAATAAACAAATTAAAACAAAGAGAAATGCCCAGGACCGCAATTTAAAAATGTAGGAGCCGGGATTGAAACTCAGTTTCTGATAATCGTAGGCATAATTGTGAATTGGTCAGTTACATTTATTCTGTCATCATCTGTTACTATTATAGCAGTAGAGTAGGGTGCTCAGAGCGGCCTCTGCTAAAGGGAAAGGTATAGATAATTAACACTCATTCCATCCGCAGAAGCAGATCCATCCCTAGAGGACTAAGGAATCAAAGGGAGGGCATGGCAGGTGTATTATTTCATTGAACACAAATTAATGAAACTTAAAGTGTCCATCTTCTCCCTTTCCTTTCTCTTACCTGCTTGTCTGGTTGTCTGTTGTGAAATACTATGCGGTCCATACCGAAACCAGGACTAGTGAGAGGTGTTGCATTTTGATTTAAATAAAGAAATTCTTTTAAAAAAATTGTCATTCAGTTACATTTGTCCCGATTTTCCCCTCATTGCTCTTCCCTGCTCCACCCGCCTTGCTCCTTATTTTAAATACATAGGTATATGAGAATGCATTATGAATAAATGCTTGATTATTTGATATAAGATTACATTTCTCTGATCCATAACAGGCACTTGGCTGTGCTAGAAATCAAGATTATTTAAAAAGGAAGGTCCTGAATGGTATTTGGCACATTCCCCTATTCAAGAGCCCTGATAATATTTATAATGATGAATTGGATGCATTGTATTGAGTTGGTAAATGTTTAAATACATTTTTAAAACTTACGAAAGCACTAATTTCAGCATACTTTTTGGGGTCCAAGACAACGAATAAGTATGCAGTTTTTAAGTAGAATAACACACACCAGGGAGTAGTATCTGAAATGACTCTGAATTTTGGTCTCTGGATGTTCTTGGCCTTTGCGCATATGATTCACCACACCTTCTAGGCATGCAATTATCTCTTCACACCTCACAACCTGTTATGCAGTATGCCATTCTTTAAATGAGAATTAGTCTCAAGTATCATTACATACTTGGATCTTAATTTTAATAGGAGCATCAAGCAGTAATTTCCGAGGGGCAAAAAGGATAAATTTGACCATTTAAAATAGATTTTTCTTCATGTAATAAAGCCCAAATCCTTATATTCTGTCAATAACTAAAATGATCCTTCGGGATCATTTGACTCCCGTAATTAAATTGTCCAAGTTAAAAAAAAAAAGAGTTCGACTTCAAATTCAAACTGAAATTCAGAGTTGTATTTTACAAGTCTGTGTTACATTTGTTTTCCTGCATCTGCCACGGGATACGCCACACAATCCTTTATAGATATTCAGATGAATTTCTCCACTAGAAATTAAGAAGGCATACAGCTAATCTTGGGCTTTCACTGGTTTGATTACCATTTCAACTTTAAATGGCTGTCTGATAATTAGGGGGTTTGAAACAACCAGCACTGCTCAAGGAGCAGTTGCCTTTGATGAAAAACAAAATTGTGAAAGCAGCGTAGTAAACTCCAAGAGACAATCAATTCAATCTTGCACACCTCCCTTGCCATCGTTCTAAATGGAGCAGATGTGCTAAAAAGCCGGTGGGAAGATGGTTAATATTTGTTAGGGCTTAAGCAGGAATGGAATCTCCAACACCTGATGGCCCATATTTTTCAAAATGATTTATCGCAGCATATAATCTACACGAGCATCCTAGTCTGGAAATATTTCATATCCGAGAAGTATTTAGAACCTAAAAATACAATAAAGTTAACAATTTAAAGTGATGGGCTTGTTCAGAAATTAGAGAACAGACCAAAAATATGCTTTCTAGATATTAGATGTGTTCATAAGTATGCTCGATTGAACATGCATTCCTATATGTTATACTATACCTTTATGACTTTAAATGTTTGGCCGGAAACTGGAGTGATCATTAAAAATTAGGATAATGTGAAATAAAGAGAATGAATGGAATTACAATAGAATGCGTCTTAACAGGTCTACATTTACCTGCATTTTTGGAATAACTAAACCTCTGTTACGTTCCCTGATGGATCAAGATGGCCTGCTGACAGAGCTTACCCAGAAAGCTACTCTCCATTAAACTGCATGCTTCGGTGGACTAAAGATGGTTGTGAGTTGTTTTCACCCTCCTCCCACGGCAGAGGTGAAGTTTGTGTTCCTTCTCTCTAATACGGGTGGGCTCTGTGACCGCTTTAACTAATAGAATGTAGTAGAAGATATGTGCCATTTTCCAGGGTCAGGCACTCATAGATGGAAAATTTACACTTCCTGTCTTCTTCCCTCAGCCTACCATGCTGGAGAGCCCACCTATAGGCACTAAGTCCATTGATTTAGGTAAGCCACGTCTTCCAGTCACCCCTACCACAGCACCAGACATGGGAACTGAGCTGTCCTGGGTTCTCCCGGCCAGCCCTCTGACAGCTGAGTACCAATGACTGATCAGAGTTGACACAGCATGGTGTAGAAAAGTCACTCAGTTGACCAACACTCGAATTGATGACTCATAGAAATATAAGATGTAAAAAGTAACTGCTGGACTAATGGCTGCCAGAGGGAGGCCGGTTGGGGGACTGCATGAAAAAGATGGATTGAGAAATACAGATGGTAGGTATAAAATAGTCATGGGGATATAAAGTATAGCACAGGGAATATAGTCAATAATTCTGTAATAACCATGTATGGGGCCCGGTGGGTACTGGAAATATCTGAGGGACCACTGTGTAAGGTATATGACTGTCTAACCACCATGCTGTGCACCTGAAACTAATACAGAATGTTACCGAGGGTGAAACGTAATTTAAAAATTAAATTAAAAAAGTTAATTTGATGTTTTAAGCAACTAAGTTTGGACTAATTTGGCGTATAGCAATACATAACAAGAACACATGCTTGCTAAGAGTAAAGTTTGATTGTTCCCATTCTTATCTATGTAATGACGTGATATAATTATACACTACATAATTGGATGACACGAGTATAAAAATAAAGAGATGCGTTCTTGCTATAAAGCCCAACTGAATTTGCAGGGAAAAAAATCAGTAAAAGTGAGCTTAAGAGAAAAACAAGGCCTTCCCTGTGAGGGCTACCATAAAAGTACTAAAGAAATCTCCTCTCAAATTGTTTGACAGATACCTCTATGCTCTTTTTTTTAAAGACTTATTTATTTATTTTTTAGTGAGAGGGGAATGGAGGGAGAAAGAGAGGGAGAGAAACATCAATGTGTGGTTGCCTCTTGCATGTCCTCTACTGGGGACCTGGCCTGCAACCCAGGCATGTGCCCTGAGTGGGAATCGAACTAGCAACCCTTTAGTCCACAGGCCAGCGCTCAGTCCACTGAGCTACACCAGCCAGAGCTCTATGTTCTTTCTGCTGCACAGAATCCCAAATGAATGAGTCACTATCCTGCACCCCAACCTCCCTTAATTGTATGATGTACTACTACTTTCTGATGTATAAAATCCACAGTCCTCATTATTATTCATTGAACACACCAGGCACTCTCCCATTGTAGAGTGCCTTTTCGTCTAGTAGTTTATTCCACCTGCAACAACAGCCCACAGATACCCAGGGGGCTTCAAGTCTTGTTCAAATCTACCTGCTCAGTGAGATGCATCGTGACACCTTCTTTCACACTGTCTTCCACACCCTAGAACCCCTGTACTGTACTTTGAATTTTCATTGCACTTAGATGCTTCCAGTATATGACATCATTTATGACCACACCAAACTACTACAGCCCTGATGATGTGGAATAAGAGGGCTTCCACTCTGAAGCGAACTGCAAAAGAATAGATCATTTTGAAACACCATTTTAGGACATAATATAAAAGAGTGAAAAAAAAAAAGAAAAAGAAAACCACTAAAGCTTTATTCCAGACCATTAAACAAGAACATGAGGCTGTGTGCAAGGACAGAGACAGTGTGAGGTCAACGTGCTTTTTTGGGTTATGCTGCCCTCTGGCACGCAGTTCTAACGAGCCAAGACAAAGCTTTCGTGCATTTCTCAAGGGATGGACAAAGCACTTCTACATGAATAGAGTCATTTTTTTTTCCAGCTCCACTCTCCCAGGTAACCCAAAGTTATATCTGAAATATGTTATTACAAGTCACTGGAGTCAGTTAGATTTGAATGCTGGAATCTACAAGTATAAGGCAAAGAGTATACATTTCATGTTTACTTGCATCTCTGAGAACCCCATACATTTTAGCTGCTAATTGATTTTTTCCATAATGTGTTTTTACTGAATATTGCTCCTGATTTTTATCTTACCTAAAGGAGATGAATCCTGATATTTGATATTAAGATTCCACAGTGTGTTTTCTTTAAAGGACATAAAATCATTGAAAATATCCATGAAATCTGAGTGGTGAGTAGAAGATTTTACTTCCATATGGGAGATACCTAGATATTAGAGACCCAAGCCATGGTCTCCATCCTCAGGCACCTTATGATCTTGTGACTTAGATATAAAGCCTGTCTGGATTAAATCCTGGCTAGAATGCTTAACTTTGATCTTAAGCAAATTACTCCATTTTTATGAACCTCAATAGACCAACCTATAAAAGAAAATTGGTAAGTCTTCCCTTATAGTATGTATGCATTGAATAAGAAAAACCCGAAGTCACGCATGAGATGTGGTCCCTATTAAGACCTAACGGGGTAGCGAGCTATCACTATTTTTACTTTCCTGAAATGAACTATTACCTAAAAAGAGGTGATGAGGGATAGAATGAAATCAAGAACCCTCAATTGAATATATTTTCTTTTAACAAATACCATGCTTTAAAGTTATCAAAAACATGAACACAATTTGGTAAAAACTGATCACATAGATTTGCTATACTACTCAGTATATGGTCTTTGTGGTCACATGGAATTTTAAAAAGTATTATTATTAGGCTTAGAAAACTTAAGTAGGGGATTACAGGGTTATTAGTTATTCTACTTTATTTTTGAGAAAATTATGGTATCTTCTTGAGCATTACACAAGGAGATTTGATGATTTTTTTCTTCAGGAGATGCTACATTTTATATTTAATATATATGAGGTCTGTCCAGAAAAAGTCCAGCCATTGTTAATATAATGAGAATGGTTCTCACAACATCAATATAACCTGGCAGCCAAGGAAAATGGACTAGAATGTGCATGTGTGAACAATGACGACTTCAGTGTACTAATCAGTACGGGTGGTGGATGCTGTTGAGTGAGTCGTACTGTGTGGCCGTGACTGAGTGACCCTGGCCTGCGAACCAAAGGGTTGCCAGTTTGACTCCCAGTCAGGGCACATGCCTGGGTTGTGGGCCAGGTCCCCAGTTAGGACACATGCCTGGGGTACATGAGAGGCAACCACACATTGATGTTTCTCTCCTCTTTTTCTCACTCTCTTCCCCTCTATCTAAAAAGAAATAAATGAAATCTTTAAAAAAATAACTGAATGAGTAGAGCAATGAATCTGCATCCAATTTTATTTTAAGCTTGAACATTCCCCCGGGGAAACTACTGGGATGATTCAGAAGGCCAAAGCTATGGGCAACTGGTGATTGGCAGTTGCCCTGTTCTGCCATCACGCCTGCTCATGCATCACGTTTCATGCAGAGTGTTTTGGTGAAACATCGAATCACTCAGGTGACTCAGCCCCCCTATAGCCCATATTTGGTGCCCTGTAACTTCTGGCTTTTCCCCAAACTAAAATCACCTTTGAAGGGGAAGAGATTTCAGACCATTGATGAGATTCAGAAAAATACAATGGGGCAGCTGATGGCAACTGGGAGAACTGTGTGAGGTCCCAAGGTGCCTACTCCGAAGGGGACTGAGGCATCATTGTCCTGTGTATGATATTTCTTGTATCTGTATCTTCTTCAATGAGTGTTTCTATTTTTTATGATGTGTCTGGATACATTGTGGACACACCATATATATGTATACATACATACTGTGAAAAATAGATACATGCTAAGTAGGGAAATGAAAGTACAGAGACTATATATATCTGTATTAAATTATATGGAAGCCCACTGAAGATTTTTATATGTGGAATATACTAGTTACTTAGTAATTCTACATAGGACAGAGGTTAAGCTCACAGAGAGGAAACCACTACAATATACTGTTATAACGCAAAGAAGGTATTTCTGTTAAACATATTCTCATTTTATGGTCATTTCAAAAGGTACAAGCTGCTTCATCCAGAAAACATATTACTATAATAACTCATCAGAGAATCTACTCTCTTTTCCCCCCTCAAATATATAGTCAGTTAAAGCAAATGTACAGGAAAAACATTAGTATAGAGTTTAGAAATTAATGACAATGAAAAACAACCATCTGTTGAAAAGACAGAAGGTAGTACATTAGAAAAATCTGCACATTATGGCAAGGGACTAATTTTAGCTGTTTTTAAAATTAGCTCTATATTGTTTCAATTAACATATGTAGACAGTATTGCATTCACTATGTATAGTTAATTCAGATATAAACCCTTTCAGTTATAAATCATTTCTATTTTGGAGAAAAGAATATGTGGTCAAAATGACTCTACTTCCCACAAGAGACACTAACTGTTGTTATTTACTATCTTAAAGCCATATAATTTTTGAAAAAGGAATACAGTACTACAGACTCGAAAACTTTTTGAAACTAAAAAATAGAAAAACTGCAGTTGACCTAATAGAGGTATTCCTTAAAAAGTATTTAAAGTTAAAATATATGATTAAAAATACCGTAAGAAAATTGGTGTTCAAAGGATATTTGCTAAAGGCTGTGCGATACGTTAATACTCGCTTCTTTATTTAATCCATCAATAGACTACTACTCTGCAGTCTCGGTTATTTATATTCACAGGAATTTCTAAAAGGTGGCATAGGTAATATTGTTCACTTTTGGTAGACGAAAAGGAGCTGCAGGAAGGCACAAAAACATTCACTATTAAGTAGGTCATATAATGCACACAATGCGTCTGATTGATAAGAAGAAAAAAGTAATCTTGATGTACTGCTTCTTCTGGTTAGTTTATTTCTGAAGCTATGGCCAAGAAATTGCCTAAATAGCGGTTGTGTTATTTTCATTCAATCTGTTTCTTTCAAGCATTCTATCTTTTAAAAAAGTTAGGTTGCTTTTGCGCATTTGTAACTTGAGAAGGGGAAAAAAAAAAACCCTTTCAGAAGCATGTTCTCTTCCCTGGCTGTACTTTCCCCCCTTAAGTCTGGCTGCCAATCACATTCATTTTTCTTTGTAGGAGTTCCTTTGTGTGTGTATTTGTTCCTTATAAACTGCTTAGAATATGGCCAAAGACAAACCCATATTACAATCCAATTTTCGTTTCTAAGAAGATAATGGAATTGCTTATATGTAGTTTGAAAGAATACGTCTCCCAACCTTTCATTGACCACAAGCAAGTGAAAATGATGACATTCTTATTTTAAGGGATTTAATTACATATTTGTATCCACATAAAATTTTGCATCCAATTTAACAAAATTTTCGGAGACATGGCCTGATTTAATGTCATGACCTTTTTCCAGAATATCAAATACAAAAGCAGCATTGGCCCTGACCAGCATAGCTCAGTTGGTTGAACGTCATCCCACAAAGCGAAAAGTCACTGGTTCGATTCCCGGTCAGGGCACATGCCAGGCTTGTGGGCCTGGTCCCCAATTGGGGTGTGTGTGAGGCAACCAAAAGATGTTGTTCTCACATATCAATGTTTCTCTCTCTCTCTCTTTCTCGGTCTCTCCTCCTCTCTCTAAAAATAAATAAATACAAACTATAAAAAAACTGACTTTGATTTTTGCTTATTTTCTAAAATAAAAATTCTATAGTTTCATATATCTCTACCCTGTTTTAGGGTCAAAAACAACAATTCCACTTTTCTATTACTCTAATGAGATTAACACCTCTCTCTCCTTTTCTCAAAAAACGAATGCCTTTATGATTTGGAGAGCAAAGACTTTGTGTTTGCCCTGGCTGGTGTAGCTCAGTGGATTGAGTGTGGGCCTGCGAACCAGAGGATCGCGGTTCTATTCCCAGTCTGGCCACATGTCTGGGTTGCAGGCCAGTTCCCAATGTGGGATGCGTGAAAGGCAACCATACATTGATATTTCTCTCCCTCTCTCCTTCCCTTCCCCTCTAAAGATAAATAAATAACATTAAAAAAAAAGACCTTTGTGTTTGTTTTGTACCTTCCCCTTCAGTTGACTCAGGCTATTAATAACCTTCTCAATACCAATCTTGTTGCAATTTAGAGATGGACTATGTTTATAGCATTTCAATTCGTTACCACCACAGGAAGCTAAGCCCTTAAAGAAATGCAACCTCTCGGAATGAATGCTGTCCTTCAAGCCTTTGAACTTCTGTATAACATCAATTAAAATCCGTGGTAAATTGTCCTGGCTGGTGTGGCTCAGCGGATTAAGTGCTGGCCTATGAACCAAAGGGTCATCAGTTAGATTCCCAGTCAGGGCACATGCCTGGGTTGCAGGCCACGTCCCCAGTAGGGGGAGTATGAGAGGCAACCAGAGATTGATGTTTCTCTTCCTCTCTTTCTCCTTCCCTTACTCTCTGTCTAAAAAATAAATTAAATACAAATCTTGAAAAACAAAGCAAAATCCCTGATAGTCTGCAAAGAATGATTAATTACCAGTGGCTGGTTGTTTTAACATTTTTACTTGTTTCCCTTTCTCTATAAGGTCTTCTGCAACATCAGGGCTTGACTGAAAGAATTACAAGGATCAAGTTAACAGCAAGCGCCCATTGTGTTCTAGAGAGCAAAGAATTTAGAGACATATCAAATGAAAAAGAATCCCTTGTCATTTCTTACACTTCCAAAAACTGTCCGTCTGAGCCTCAGTGGAAGAGGAGGCCATTTCACGTCATGCCCTTTATTAAATGGAAGTTTTTTCTAACGGGCAGAAAACTTAAGGAGTACACTTCCATCACTGTCAAGAGTAGGCTCTGGTGATTAAGACTTCCCATCTCCAAAAAGAGCCCCACCAGGGCTTCAATATTTTAGGACTTTGGTAATTCAAAAATGAAACAAAATAGGGCACTGTCTTGAATGAGTTTATGTAGAACTCCCATGCACATGGTATATACTAAACTGGGTTATAGAAGAGTTGCATTTAGCCTTAAAAAACAGCAGAGAGATTAATCGTGGGAGACAGTACTTTAAAGATCAATAAAGCCACCAGCTTTTCTTCAAGGCAGGGGAAGGCTGGATATTTTCAGATCGATAAATACAAGTAATATACTTTTGGTGATAGGCAACTCTCTGTGTATTTTCATTTCTATATTTAGCATGCAGATATTTTTTCCCACAGTATATCTTAATATGCCTTAATCTGACTTTTTCAGGCCAAAGTGTAAATTACCAAATATACAACAAGAAATCCAGTGAGATGATGCACTTGTCTATGGGCAAGAAAAATATTGTGTGGAACAATCAAGTGCCTTAGTGATACTGGCCTGATCCACAAATCAGAACTTTTGGATACCTTCAAGGGATTATTACTTCTTCTTTACGTCTTTTGAAGGTTTTACTTTAATGACATGTCATTATCATGTCATGTTAATGACATGATAAAAGATACATATAAGTGATATCCAATGGAAAGGTAGCTCTGGCAGTTAAAACTTTTTTATGGGTAAATTAACATTTGAATTATTTTCCATGGTACCCTGGCTGGTGTGGCTCAGTGGATTGAGCAGCAGCCTAGGAACCAAAGGGTTGCCAGTTCAATTCCCAGTCAGGGCACATGCCTGGGTTGAGGGCCAGGTCCGTATTAAAGGGCAACCACACATTGATGTGCCTCCTCTTCTCTTTCTCTGAAAACAAACAAATAAAATCTTTTAAAAAATTCCTTTCCATGGTATATTAGTTTGCGGAGACTGCTGTAACAAACCAGGTAATTAAAACAACAGAAACTTACTCTCTTACAGTTCTGGCAGCTACAAATCCAAAATCGAGATTTTGGCCTGTTGGGAAAGCCGTGCTCTCTGATGGCTTTAGGGGAGAATCTGTTCTTGCCTTTATCTTAGCTGCCAATATTGTGAGCAATGCTCAGCGGTGTTTGTTGGTGTTCTGTGGCTGGTCGACGCATCACTCACATCTCTGCCTTGGCTTCACACGTCATTCTCCCTCTGTCTCCCTCTCCGTATCTCTTCTCCCCTTATAAGGACACTAGTCACATTAGATGAAGGGACCAGTATAATACCACTGTAAATAGCTACATTGGCAACAACCCTGTTTCCAAACAAGGTCACGTTTTTGAAGTTCCAAGAAGGACGTGAATTCTGGAGGCACACTGGGTTGTACCAACCCAGTACAAATGGTAATGCAGTCCTTGATACAATGGCTCTTATCAATCTCAATTTTCTGCTCAATCTTCCACTTACATCCAACTTAGTAGGAAGGCAAAATATATTTATTGAGTAAAAAGGCGTACCTAGCCGATTTAAGTAGAGAGAGGCCAAAGAGTAAATATGTATGGATTTGCTAGACACAGAGGTCATGTTGAAGTAGAAAACTCTAAAAGTTCACAGAAATCAAATGTAACTCATTGCGATCAAGCATCGTCATGATAATAAAACGTTAGGACCTTTTGACCTGACACAAAACGACGGCCTGGGTATTTCTGTGCTGACCGCACATGCAGTGCTTGGGTTTACATGTAGAATAATTGTATATTTGTTTCACATTTTACATGCTCTACAGTGCATTCGTTATTTGCTTGTCTCGTGTATCCTGCGACTCTCTAGCCTTTAAGCTTAGCTGTGTGCCAACCTGAGGAACCTGAGGGATTTAGCGAGCCTGAAAATCAGATGCCCAGAAGGGCCAGCCTCATCAGAACCCTGCTGTGGCTCTGGTTTCCAGCCAATTTCCTGCTTTGGTGTTTAGGACTCATTGCCTGCCTTATACTCCAATCCGTTGTTTTCCCCTTCAGTCCTCTCACGCCTGAGCTCCTCACCTGGAAAGAGATCTTTTCACTTCCTGATTCTACCTTCCTAGACCGCCGCTCTCACCCTCCACTGGCTCAGAGTAAGAAGTTGTGCAGTAACAGATAAATGACACTTGGCTCTATTTATTCACGCTACCCACCACCCCAAACCCCAAGGTTCTCATCAAACCCTCTTGAATATGAGATAGATCTGCCTATTACCTGTTAGGAAACACACCTGCTGATGACCAAAGCACCATAACCCCCACCCTCGACACACAGCTGCTCAAACCTGGTATCCCAGAACCCCGATGAATCTGCCTAACCCTGGTCTATCCAGTTTCTAGAACCTGGTCATCATTCACTCGTTCTGTTCATAAACCGAACTCCACTGAAATCACATTCATTGGCTCAGGACTGTCATTTCTCAATCAAACTGACAGCTGAAATGTCAGATGAATTACAGTATATCACTTGAGTGATCAGGACAACATTCTCCCTTATATTTAGGAGATGAATTATCTACTTATGTCAATGTTTTAAAATACTGCAAGAAGCAAGTGTCAAAAGTATGTAAATGAATGACAAATTTACCACTTTAATATCCCACACGTGTAAAATACAGGAGTCACTTTTCCAATAAAGGTCACTCTTCAATAACTTATTATAACCACCTAAACTGACAGTTATCATTCACTAGGCACCTACCACATATGAAACATTTTACAGATATCATCTCATATGTTTCTAACACTATTATTATTCCCACTTCACAGATACAGGCTTGGTGAGGTTCTGTATGTCTTTCAACATTACAATGAAAAATGTCTGAGTTTCTCATTCTGAATAAGCAGCACCTTATTGGTTACTACAGACAGACCTTTCGTATCCCTCCAGCCGTCATTTGTTGAAACCTTATCCTTACATGATGGTGTTCGGAGGTGGGGCCTTTGAGAGGTGCATAGGTCATGAGGGCAGAGACCTTATGAATGGGATTAGTGATAAGAGACCCCAGAGAGCTCTCCTCCCTTTCCACCACCTGAGGACCCAGAGATAACACAGCTGTCTGTGAACTAGGAAGCAGGGCCTCATCAGACATTCAATCAGCCAGGACCTTAACCTTGGAGTTCCCAGCCTCCAGAACTGTGAGAAATAAGGCTCTGTTGTTTTAAGCCACTCACTCTATGGTATTTTGTTACCAGGACTCAAACGGACCAAGGGAGTAGGTTAGCTCTGCCTTCCTGCCACCCGTTCTGTACTCCAGTTTTATATGACAGTTTAAAAAAACAAAATCAACGTTTAAAGATGTTTTAAATTTATTTTTACACAGGGAACTGGGGAGAGGGAGAAACACCAAGGTGTGATTGCCTCTCCAGTGCCCCCTACTGGGGACCTGGCCCACAACCCAGGCATGTGCCCTGATTGGGAATCGAAGAATCAAACCGGTGACCCTTTGGTTCACAGGCTAGCACTCAATCTACTGAGCCACACCAGACAGGGCAGAAAAGTAAAATCAACTTTTTACTCATATAGCTTTATACTTCTCACTTTTAACTTCCCAGCTTCCTTTCTTATTTCTGAGAGTGATGATGAGTGTGACCAGCAATGGCCCCAAACCCACCGCTAGGTACTTAAGGGCAGGCCTGCAAAAGCAGGGACTCCACAGTGTGGAATTCCTCTAGCAGCCCTGCTATGGGGAGACTTAGAGGACCAGCTTCTCAGACTTTCGCATAAACATAACATTTCCACCCATGCCCTCTTTGGGCTGACCTGGTTAGTGTCTCTGACACTAACCTTTCAAACTCTAGTTTCTCAACTTTAAATTCTATATTAAAACCCTATTATTGCCATAGCCTTTGAGATGTCTCTTATGTTTGATTGAACCATTAATTTCATATGGCTGAAACTTTTTTAACTTCTATACATGTCACCTTCATGATCTTTTTTGATGAAACATCATTAACAGTGACAATGACCGGCCCACCTCTAGACTCTATGGCACCTTTGGAGAATTCGACGAAAGGGCATCAAACCCTTGTCTGAGGCATCATTGGCAAATATGTTCTCCCATATTGGTTGGTTCTCTTTTCATTTTGCTGATTTTTTCTTGAGCCATGCAGAGGTTTTTAATTTGATGTGGTCTCATTCGTTTGTTCTTTTCTTTATGTCCCTTGCCCTAGGAGATATATTGGTGATGATATTGCTGGATGAGATATCTGACATTTTTCCTGCCTATGTTTTCCTCTAGGACTTTTATAATGTCATGACTTATATTTAAGTCTTTTATCCACCTTGAATTTATTTTTGTGTATGGTGTAAGTTGGTGGTGGAGTTTCATTTTTTTTTTTTTTTTTTTTTTGCATGTAGCTGTCCAGCTCTGCCAACACCATTTGTTGAAGAGGCTATTTTTACTCCGTTTTATGCTTCTTCCCCCTTTGTCAAATATTAATTGACCATAGAGACTTGGATTTATTTCTGGGCTATCTATTCTGTTCCATTGATCTATATGTCTGTTCTTATGCTAGTACCAAGCTGTTTTGATTACAAACATGTAAAGAACTCACACAACTCCACTCCAGGAAGACAATCTAATTAAAA
>PVKM010032126.1:0-16528 GCA_004027735.1 Carollia perspicillata
AGAATAAGTATGGACTTTATAATAATGGTTTAAGATTGGTTCATTAATTGTAACAATGTGCCATATTTATGTGGGATGTTTAGTAATAGGGAAATTCAATGTGGAGCATATGGGAGCCCTCTATACTATCTTAGTAATTTTTGTGTAATTCTCAAAACTATTCTAAAAAAATAAGTTTATTTTTTAAAATAATTCAGTAAAAATTGTTAAATAGCAGTTTTCATCTTAATGATTTTACCCTGAAGCACTGGGCATTTTCATTAAAGAAAAAGGTTCCATGATAAAATCAAGATTGTGTTTCCAGGGTTAACACACCTGTTTTTCTCCATAGATAGCAGCGAATGCCTTGCAGATGACTGCAGCATAATTGCTGGAGGGAACCTCACTGGTTGGCACCCAGACTCTGCTGCTGTGTTATGGCGAAGAATCTTGGGAATCCTTGGAGATGTGAATAATATCCAGTCACCGAAGATCCACGCCAAAGTTTTTGGCTATCTCTATGAACTCTGGTACAAACTCGCAAAGGTACTCTTGCTATGGTACCTTTTATTCTGATATGGAAAAATTGACTTAGTTTAACATAAAAACTGCGTTGCAAGTCATTACTGAACATATCCTGGAAGAAAAATTAGTTGTTTACGTAAAGTATGTTCGATTATCAAAGAATGAATAATACTTACAGTTTGGTCATCTTATAAATATGAAAGAATTATTTCATTTAATATATAAATATAATATTCTATAGGATATTAAAGAATAGGGCATTGTTCAGTTATTTTAATTACTCTTTTTATAAAACTGATACTGGTTTTATTGTACAAGATTTCAAAAATGTAGAAAAATACTAAGAAGTAAGGTGATATCACCTCCCCACAGAGATAACTAATAATAAAAATGGTCTTATTTCTACAGATAAATAAATTTTTGTTAGAGTACATACAGTTTTCATTCTGGTTTTTGTTTGTGTTAATAACATACATTTTCCCCATTTTTTTCAATCTATGATTTATGTTTATATAGTATAACTCATTGAACCATTTCTTACCATTTAGAGTTCAGCACCTCTTCAGGCATTAATATTCAAGGAAAAACAATGCCCTAATTTTGTAATACATCTAAAACCACATATGCTAAGTTAGACATATAATTTGAAAGGACAATAGGTCTTATAATAAAAGAAAAACCTGTAAACATTGTAGGTTTTCACTTAATATATAGAAATTTTATCGGAAGAAGCTATTTGACCGTGGAACACAATATTGGAATATTGTCGGGATAAACTGTGTTGTTCCCTAAAATTCTTCTCTTTGTGAATTAGATACGAGATAATCTAGCAATAAGCCTGGATAACCAGTCTTCTCCATCTCCTCCGGTCTTGATCCCACCACTCAGAATGTTTGCATCATGGCTATTTAAGGCAAGTTGCTATGTTTTTATTCCTTTATTGTAATTTCCTCTTCCTTCCTGAAATTGAGTTTTAAAAATGTAATTGCCCAGTACTAGATGTTTCGAAGACAGCCTCGGTATTACTAAAGCCAATGCACCCCACATCTCCATATGGAAAACTGAAAAATAAATGAAATGTTGGAATGCTCTGCTGCATCTGGAGTTGATTAAATCTTTACACATCATCTTCTTGGCAGGCAACGACATTGCCAAATGAGTACAAGGAAGGCAAACTACAAGCCTACAAATTGATCTGTGCCATGATGACCAGACGCCAGGATGTTCTGCCGAACTCAGACTTCCTGGTGCATTTTTACCTTGTGATGCACCTGGGATTAACCAGTGAGGATCAGGTATTCTGTGATTCCTTTATCATGGTAGCCCATTATTGGGAATGTGCATATAACTTCGCAGGTCAAATCAGGGTTTTTGGAAATACATCAGAACTGTTAAAATTCTCAGTAGTTTTGACTCTTGCATATACAATACCACACTGGTCTTTCCAAAATGTAAATAAGATTTTATCATATAACTGTTTCTTCTCCCCACTGACTTTGCAGTGAATCAACCAAATTTGAATTTTATTCTATGCACTTCTATATAATCTAACCATTGCTTATGTTGTCAGCTTCAAAAAGGCTGTTGAACCACTTTTTGTTGGGGTTCTACATCACATATTGTTTGAAGAAAATGACTCTGGTCTTATAAAAATGTTCAAATGTTTGAAAACTATTGTTTTAGAAGTTAGAATGTATTCGTGGAAGACCTCATCCATAAATTAAGGGTCCTGACATTTCTTGATCAGGAGTTACTTTCATTTCTTCCACAAAGAAATTCTGGTGGTTAAGTTGAAACAGGAAGGCCTAAGGAGTCACTAGCGATAACGTCTTTTTGTAGATCCTGGGTGTGCAGGGTGGGGTGTGTGCAGACCCTGGCCTTCCTCCCTCGAGAAGTCTTCTGCCAGTGGGCAGAGGACGGGAAAGAAGCCAGGAACACCCTGAGTCTTGATTTTTTGTGTGAATGTCAAAAAACAGTTGATGTGATTGATTTGTATTTCACAGAGATTATTCTGGACTCTGCTTGGAGGATGGATTTAAAAAATGTTAAAGTGGTAGGATAGAGTAGGAAGTTGAACCTGGAGACATTAATTAGGAAGTAGTTAAATGAATGTATAATTATTTTTTAAATGGTAAGAACTAAGATGGTAGCATTGGAGGTAGGAAGAATGAGCAGGAAAGAATCAAGAAATTTTAAGGCATTTAATAATTTTATCACTAGGTCTTTACCAATTTTTGAGCTAGTGTAGATATTCATTAATGAACTTGAATCATTCCTGAATTGTAAGTAGTCATCCTTTCTGTATTTCTTTCATTCTTGAATGTGTGATGCAGATACAGACTTTTTGATACCCCTAGGATATATGTAAAATGTCATTCTCCTGATTAACCACCTTTTCTTTTCTTTCTTAATGAAGATTTTATTTATTTATTCATTCATTCATTTATTTATAGAGAGTGGAAGGGAGAAAGAGAGGGAGAGAAACATCATTGTGTGGTTGCCTCCGAGCGCCCTCTACTGACCTGCAACCAGCTTGCGCCCTGACTAGGATGTGCCCTGACTGGGAATTGAACCAGCAACCCTTTGGTTTCCAAGCCGGTGCTCAGTTCACTGAGCCACACCAACCAGGGCTTAACACTTGTCTTTGTTGCTTCACAGTGTACTTAAATCTTCCCAACCAAACTATTGTATTATGCTCCCTGATTAACAATTTGGGTTTTCATCATTGAGCTTTTATCTGAAGTTAATAGCCATTACTGACCAACTGAGTTATTTTTGTTACATTTGCTCCAATTTCAGCATTGTGTAGAGGACATTTATATCAGGCTAGACTTAGGCCCATAGTGTCATTTATTTCCTAAATAATAGAAATAGATGGGAAAGTAGAAAAGTGTTTGTGCTCTATGCTCAGATATTTTAGAGACATCGTTGCAGGTGGAAGCATCTTTTACAGAATGTTGCAGCTCAGGGCATATGGTATAAATAGGGAAGAGAGTTAACTCTCACAGATAATAATGAGATCCCTCAAGTGACAGAACCAAGAGACAATGCTGTAGTTAACACTGCTGCACTTCCAAGCAGTATTTTGCTAAGTTTTTGGAGAAAAAAATTTACTTGGAAATAATGACTGTAGAATCATCTAATTTAATAAAAACAAATTTAAAGTTAGCAGTAAACAGTATTTCTAGAATGAGTTTTCTTGAAAGTCATATACATAGGTGCAAGTTTAGAAACATCTATTTTTAAGTGTGTTAGACTGAAAATGAAACAATAAAATGAGATTAAATAAGTATAACATTTGAGAACCCAAAACATTATTTCAAAAAATAGAATTTTACAGTGTAGAAAATTTTCAAATTTTATGCTTAAAATCATTTTCACATTGTAATGTATGCCATGTTTTTTTGTTAATTTGATCTTTTGTAGTTCATTGTAAAACACATAAATCTTTTTTTTAGAGATTTTATTTATTTATTTTTAGAGGGGGGGGAGGGAGAAAGAGAGGAAGAGAAACATCAATGTGCATGTGGTTGCCTCTCGAGCACCCCCTACTGGGGACTTAGCCCACAACCCAGGCATGTGCCCTGACTGTGCATCAGACCAGTAACCCTTTGGTTCACAGGCAGGTGCTCAATTTGCCGAGCCACACCAGCCAGGGCAAAAAATACATAAATCTTAAATGATGGCCCATTTCTAGCACTAGTTCCATGTCTAGACTTCTAAGACAAAGCGGGGATATCATAAACCTATTTTATAATCTCCCTATTGTTTACATTTTTGTGGTTAATAGAATTGACTGTTTTGCTTTAACCTTTACAATTATTGGTACATGTTTTAGAAGCCCTGGCTGCCAAACAGAATTACTCTAAATAAACTTTACTCCTTTGCCAGAAGAAAATTACATAGATCTTCCAATGAAAGAAACTTCTTATTTAAATAAGAAATATCTCTGTTAATTAGTTTAACTGTGGCCCACATGTCTAAATAGGTCATTGGTGGTTGTTCGAGAACTTAAATGTACTTCTGGAAACACATGTTGTATCATAAAATGGAAAAAAAGCTTTTACCTTAAATAGTGCAGTTAAATTCAGTTTTTTGATTGGCAAACTGTACCTGTGACAACTGTCATCTCAGGGCTTGTTTCCATATTGTGAGAGTTCTCAAGAGCCATCCTTTTATGTAGTCTGGCACTAAAGCCTTCGGTCATGCGGAAAGAGCATTATAATTTTTCTTATTTTTAATAAGATAAGTAATAACTAATAATTTAAAAAATTTTAACATCTGTGAAGTTTCACACATTAAAATCTAAGGTGCATTTCTTCTTTTGGCCTCTGGGTGGCATACTTGTCTGCATGACTCAGCTGTGTGGATCAAGGACCACCACTGAATTTTAAAATTGCTTTAAGGCCTAGGGCCCTGTGAGCATCACCGTGTGGCATGGTAATCTTGCAAATGCTTTCCTAAATCTGAAAGTATCAAAATTATTTTAGTAGTGACTAGTAATGTGTTGAATTTGAAATGAGCTCTAAAATGTTAAAAAATCTTTTTTTTTTTCAGATATAAAGGCACTTGTATTAATTCAAGACTTCTTAAATTAAAAAAACTGTTTGGGAAATAGATGTCTCACAGATTGCATTCTGTTATACAATCATGTGAAGTCATCGATTCATTCAATATAGCAATTTTCAATTTGTCTCCTATGGCACACTGGTGTGCCACAGAATTTGTAAAACATACAGTACCTGACTATTTAGTCATAGACACAGACCTCTTTTTGTTGGCTTGTCAAATTTAAAAAATGACAACAGCTAATATAACAATAGCTGTCAGTGTAAATGAATCAAAATTATATCTGTTTTTTTGTCAAAGCAGCAAAAAATATATTTTTGGTGTGCCTTAGAACTTTAGTAATTAGCTTATTTGTGCCACAAGGTGAAAAAGGTTAAAAATTGCTGATCTAATATGATAGCAAATTAATTATGTAAACAAATACAGTCACCTCTATATTTAAATAATAATAAATTATATTGAATAGCCAGAATTCAAAATGTGACATTCCAAGTCAATGGTTTTTAATATTGGTTGGACTAGGTTTAGTTATTCTAATAACTTTAATAATTTAATGGCCAAAACAATGACCTTATCAAGTAGCAGTGCCCACAGTATAAGTTTATAGTTTTTTAGTGTGATTGAGAAAAATACTTTAAAATAGCTTTATTTTCCCTCGACTATAAATTTCTCAAAAACTCATTCTGTGAATGGTCTAGAAAAGTCATCAGGGTCATAAAGTCTCAGAATAACTGTAAATTATAAGTGAAATTGGGGTGCTTGTGGGGCTGCCCAGCCTGCCTATGAACGGTCTTTCGGTTGGCCCTGCTCTGCACAGCTGCTTTGTGTCGGGGGCAGAGAAGTCTTTGCTACCCTGGCACCTACAGTACCAGACTCTGCTGGGAACTGCACGATGCTGTCCCATTGATTCTTCTTCGCAGTTCAGTTAAAGAAATACCATAACCCATTGTATAAATAAGTAAGGTTCAAAAATAGTAAGAACTGTTGCCCAATATCATGTGTCTTTTTTATAAAGACTTAGAATTCACCAGCTTATTCCACAGGGTATATCTTTTTTCATTGATTCATAGCTGACAAGTGTGTCAAGCAAACAGTCCTTGGTCCTATTCCTTCCTTCTGTCTTGTTTTATTTTATTTTTTTATCCTCACCTGAGGACACTTTTTCACTGTTTTTGGAGAGAGAGGAAGGGAGAGAGAGAAACATTGATGTGAGAGAAAAGCAGGGACTAGTTGATTCCTGTACATGCCTAGACCGGGAAATTGTATGTTCCTGTGCCTGGAACTGGGGATCGAACATGCAACAGGGATTGAATTGAGGATCAGACAGGCATGTGGCCCAACTGGAAATCAAACCCACAACCCTTTGGGTACAGAAGATGCTCCAACCACACCACACTGGCCAGGGCACCTTCTGTCTTGTTTTACCTGGGCTCTGACCTTGGTCTCACCTGATCTCAGAATCCTCCTTTTTGGAATACTGTCTCATGCCCAACCTGCAAATACCTTCCATAGTTGCTTCCTAGTTCATCACCCTCTTGTAATTTCTCTTCTAAAGCTGTTCCTAGTTCTTAGGTTTTCCTAATGCTTAAGCAGATTTTTTACCTCAGTCTTCCCAAAAATACTTGGACATGAAAGAAGTTAGATTTGGATTTAGTAAGAACAGTTCCTATTAATTTCATCATCATTTAAAACCTATGGAAAGATCAATATGTGTGAAATGGAAAAGGACAGTTGAGGAAAGCAATTTTATTTTTCATGTTTCTAAGAACATGTATCAAAGACTGGAAAGTTTTCTTTGCCTAAAATAAGTAAGCTATTTTTTAACAGCGACTTACAGATTTAATGCCTTAATGTAATTTGTCTGTTATACATCAAAGTGAGTTATCTTTAAATGAAAAGCTTATATTAATGCAGAATTATTGTTGCAAATTTGCATGCAAAAATTCTGGGAAATACTGATCTTTGTCATTTTCATCTATAATGTCATTATCGCACCCTGTTATACACCTGAAAAGCATGAGGCTGTCTCCACTGGAGGAATATGTGTTATTTTTTCTGGATGTAACAATCCAGTTACAAATCAGAATCATAGTAATATAAAGTTATGATATAGTATAATGTAGTGTGAAATTTTGTGACTGTTCAGAGCATGGACTTCAAAACAGGCTGCGCGAGCTCCAGTCTCGGCTATACCCTGACTCCAGTTATTTGACCTTGATGTGCCTTTGTGACCTTACCCATAAAATTGGGTAATTACAGTGCCTAGCTCAGAGGGTTGTTGGAAGACTTTGAGGAGGTAAAACATGTAATGCACTCAGTTCGGAGCCTGGACACAACGGCCTTCAGTGAGTGTGAGCCCTTGTAATTATACTGAAGAGGGTGAGGAGAACGGTAGCAACGGTTCGAGTAACCAAGTTATTTTATTTTTCTGACATCTTAGATGTTGACTCTTTTTCTTCCTCCATATATTTTCTTTTGAACAAATGATTTCACTAAAAATATAGCTAGGCAGTGTGAAGTTTCAAAACATGTGGAGAAATAACCTCTCCCCACACTATGGGTCAAACATAGCGGTATGTTTAATCAACTCTTGTGGGATTCTAAAACATTTTTGTGTGTTCCTGGCCCTTGACTCACTTTACCCATTCCTCGCCCCACCTACCATGCCTTATAAATGATAGAAACGAGAAAGCTGAGCTCTTGTGTCACCAACTCCTTGCAGCTAGATTGACGTGGACCCAGATTCCATCTGGCAGAGGCAGCTATGTGGCACTGGAAAGCAGACATGGGGAGTGATGGGTGGCAGCTGTTGTGGAAGTTTTGCTCAAGCTCCTGTATTGCTGCTGACACAAGCAGGCAGCGGAGTCTCTGCAGGAACTGCTCTGTGGTGCGCCTGGGTGCTTCTGCCTGCCACCTTGTTCCTGGCTGCAGAGGTCCACAGTTGGCTCCCTGGCACGTGTAGGAATTCTATAAGCCATCTTATGCCATGATGTAAATCCCCTTCCTCTTAATCTCAGCAGAGTGGATTTTTGTTGTCTGCAAGCAAGAACCTGACTTAGATGGTGCCTACTCTGCAAGGTACTGTGCTAGGCACTGGCAATACATGATCAACACTGGTTTACGTATTTCAGCTATTAAATGCACTTGTAGTATTTCTTTTTTTCCCCCCTTAATTTTGGTTACTTTCTTTGTAGCCAAGAGTAATTAACTTGTTTTAGGAACATTTTGCTTTCATTTAATTTTATATTTTAATGAACCTTTTTGCTATACCAATGTTAAGAAAACAATTTTAAACATTACAAATAAAGTAATATTCTATCAAAGAAGTCAAAATAACTCATCATTTTTGTAATGGATGTTACAACCTCCTCTCATGAGGCATATGATGGAATAATATAATAATAGTCATTTGTAAAAAATACCTCAAGGGGCCCCTCAGTGAGCTATGAAAGCAAGGTACAGGGGTGATACTTGTAAATTGGCCATACCTGACTCCTTTAATAACCCCAGACAGCCTGTATCATGCAGTGATGTGTAATAATTGCATCACCTTTTCTCAGACAAAGAATTGTTCTTTGCTGAAAATTTACTTTTAACTAGAACCATATATGTTAGATACACATAAATTTATAAATATATTTAAGGCTGAACATAAATGAGTATTTGGTTTCAGAAAATGAAGAATAAAGATGGCAAAGTAGGGACCTTGTTTATCTCATATCCAGGGAAATAATTGTAATACATCTCAAAATATTTGTGCTGTACATAGAGATTTTTTTAAAGATTCTTTTTAGATTTTTTTTTTTTTTTTTTTAGAGAGGAGAAGGCAGGGAGAAAGAGAAGGAGAGAAACATCAATGTGTGGTTGCCTCTCACATGCCTGCAACCCAGGCATGTGCCCTAGACCTGGAATCGAACCTGTGATCCTTGATTCATAGGCCAGCACTCAGTCCACTGAGCCACACCAGCCAAGGCAGAAAGTAGTTTTTAAACCAGTGTTTGAATTCATGGGATTTTAATGCAATTCTAGCAGGATAAAGTGCATATTTATAAATTTAAAGGTCTACTTGATGTTTAAAGGATTAAATATTAACCTTGGTGTGTTTCAGTTTGGGAAATTTATAAAGCTAACTGAAAAGCTTTATTTAAAAACAATTCTTAAAAACTATAGGGTTGTATAGTGAGTAAATATAGGACTAAATCCAGGCCTTATTAAAAATGGGGAAATCTATCTTCCAAGACTATAGGATATAAGATAGCTTCAAAATACATCCAGCGTTTGACTTTTATGGATGACAATCTTCTTATTGGAAGCTAAAAGACGACGACGGCTAGATTCAGCTTTGCCGCACACTGGCCATGGGGACTTGCCGGACCACAGATGGTCAAGTGAATGAGCTGGACCTGAGGACCTCTAAGGACCCTCCTATTGAGCATTCTTGGATCCTCTGATTTATTTTTAAGCATTTTATTACTACGGTCACATTGTTCTTTACTAACTGAGCTAAAGGTTCAATAAACTTTTCACTTGGAATATTTTTCTTTAATATAGTAAAGACCTAATTAGGTTCTGAAAGTTATATACAGTGGTACGATGCATGCAAATGAGGATCCGTAGTATCCATCCACTTGAGCACAAGGCCAAGTTAGCGATGCACAAGTTACAGGAATTACACTGGGTTTCGCTCCCCAGTTAACTTGGCTTGAGAGGAGCTCTCAGAAGGAGGGGAATCTGAGCAGGAATTTCAGAGAGGACTAGGAGTTGGATGGCAGGATGGGAAGGTGCAGTCCTTCTCAGGCCGCGTTCAAGGAACAGCGACCGCAGTTGGTTGGGTTCAGTGCCACCTGTGTGCACCGTGGAGAGCCTTGATTCAGTCTTATCCAGTGGATAACGGAGAGCTGTTGAAGAGTTCTGAGCACAACACTCACCATGACGAAAACAAGCATTTTAAGAAGCTTAAGCTATAGTCATTATGTGGGAAGGATTATAATCAGGAGAAAATGCTGACAACAAGCACAGAAAGGGGATTACTGTAGTAACCCAGGGGCAAGATGATGAGGACCTACCAAAGACTGAGATGTGGATGAGGTTTGTGTGTGTGTGCACGTTTATTTATTTATATGTGTGTACATGCATATATATTTATGTACATGTATGCATATGGGCTTTGGGTATATTGTGCATATATTTGTATGGGTGTGTATAAAATACTTTGGACAGGTAAAATATGCTGAGTGGTAAATGCCCTGAGAAGGTAGAGACTCCTGACACTATAGCTATTATCTCTGAAAGTGAAAGTTGATTCAGAAAAGCAAAAAAATGAATTGAGGAAAGGTGGTGGAGGTGGGGAGCAAGGTAGGTATGATCCCTCTCTTCCTGGTGGACACTGTTGCACAGGGGCAGGCTAGGTATAGCGGGGGTTGTCCCCCAAAGAATCCTTGCCTGTTAGGAAGCAGAAATGCATGGGAAAGATTTCCAGGTATGTTTTCTCTCCACTTGAGAATGTATTTTTACCCTGTTGGAATTCAAACAGTTGATATACAAAGTGTAAATTTTTTTACATTTGTTAAATTGGGACTTCTAAAGGTCTCTGATAGTTTATATATTTGTTAGTCAATTTTGTTACTCTTTGTTTTTGAAAGTAATTTGACACTTAAAAACACTCTTTATTTTTCTAAAAATACAATTTTTATTAGTTTGAATTTACTTTATTTACACTAATGAGATTTTGTTGAGTATAAAGGTATACTGGAGCAATAAACAAAACTTTTGATTTGACTTAGGTTTGCTGGAATAATAGCTACAAGGATAGGTAGTATGTATCAACCTTCTCCTGACATATTATTAAGTTAATGATAATTCTTATTATCATTACTTACTATACAGATTCAGGGTGATCAAATGCAGAATCTGTCATATAATTAGTGTTAATGCCAACATGTAATATATAATAGTTTCCTATAAAGTTTCATGAGAATGTACAAGCCAGAGATTAGTTATTAAGTTTTATCCAAAAAAATGTATTATAACTTTATCCAGCCATCAGTGGCTATGAGACTTTAGATACTGCCCCAAAATAATATATTGGCAATTTTTTCTTTCTTTTACAGCTGTAAATTCAATAGTTGTTTTCACTAAGCTGCAGACTGAGCCCACTTACACCTAAATAAGGAAAGTAGAACTATGGAGAAGGTAACAGATGGCTGGGGTTTCGGTTATGAGGTTTAACACATGTGCAGTGAACTTCTTTCACAGCTTTAAGAAGGGTAAGATGATAGCACAGGAGGCTGATCCAGACAGGAAAAAGACTACCTGAGAGGCCAGAAACTAGAGTTTTGTTTGATGTCTCTTTTTGAAGTTAAAGGTGTAAAGACTTTTAAATGCTATCAGCAAAAAAAATATGAGTTGTCTATCTATATATAGCTATAAGTGTTTAATAAGCACATGCTACATGAAATAAAGCATAAAATGCAATATAATAGCAATTCAATATATGTGGAAAATCAGATTTTTTTAACTAAACTGTTACCATATGATATAGGGTATAAGCTGACCTGCAATTTTCAGTAGAGAAAATGTTCTTTTGCCCTGGGGTCTGTCTCTAGAAGGAGACTTACTGTAGCAACCAAAGTAGCTGAGTCAAAGTATTCCGGTGGAGTCTCTGGCTCCAACTGTCAACTTCAGTGCAGGCATTAACCTTCTAGAGTGGTGAGCCAGCCAGTTTCATTTTCCTGAAACAGTCAGTGACTCCTGAGACAAGGGTGGTGGGAGAGGCGCTGCCACCCCTACTTTGGAGACCAGTGTCTGGAGATACTTTGGTTGTCATGAATGGGCGAGTGAGGCACTCTGGCATCTAGTGGGTAGAGGCCAGGAATGCCATCGAGTTCCTGTGACACACAGGTTCAAGACAAGGAGTTTACAATCCAAAGTGTCACTAGTGCTCAGATTAAGAAACCCTATTCCAGAGGAGTACTGTGCAGATGACAGCAGGAAGAAGAGGCAGGCAATGTAAATTAAATGACAAACTCAGTAACCAGAAAAAAAGCATAAAAGACTAGCTCTGTCAGCTTAACCAAGGAAATTAAAACATACACAAATGTAACCAGGGAGATTAGTATGAGAGGCAAATGTTCACATTGAAGTGGATGAAAATTGCCGATATTGAACTGTTCTTCTAAAGTGGGGAGTGGGGGGTGATTTTGTATGGTTCAAACTTAAAAATGTCTGCATTTATATTTTAAAAATTAACTTAAGAAGTAGAATATGGAGCAATCTGCTTAGTTCAGCATCAATATGAAAAACATCTGAGATTGATTCCGTCTGAAAGCCCTATTGAATAAGTAGTGTAAGTCTGCACCCACAAAGCTGAAAGCACCAAAGCATGAATGGAGGGAGGGAGGGGGGCGCTCAGGGTGGTTCTCTTTCTCCCATGCCTGCCACTCAAGTAGCTGAGAAGAATGGTGAGAAAATGGCTCGTGTGGTAAAGAATTGTCACACGGGCACAGATCATGGCTTCCAATGTCTGAAGCCTCGTCTGGGAGGAGAGAGGGATCAGGGTGTCTTACTGCCAGAGCAGGGGCTGTTCTGAGACCCGCTCTCCACCAGAGACATCGTCTAACCCAGCGCCCTGCTAAGAAGGCATGGCAGGTGATGTATTCGAGGTCTGTGTGCCTCTCAAATGTTTACTCATCCAAGGCTGTTTGCCCCGGCCGTCTCACAGGCAGCCTGGGCAAGAGGGACGTCTATTTTAGAGCTTTAGCCCTGGCCTTGCGTTTAAGTCGCCAGATCCTTGAGTCAGTGACCACAAGGCCTTTTCAGGCTTGAGCTTCTTATTTCGTGAACTAAGGTCATTGTTGTTCTTTCTGGGGCCTTGGGAAGGTAAAGACAGTTAGGCCTTCGGTAGGCATGGGGCAGGCACTGCCGATGGGATTTATTGTTTGAAATATCACTGTTGACCTGCAAGACCATCTTTTCCTACTTAGAAGTCTGTGAAGTTTTTAAAGGATTCATATTTTTCTTTAGGCAGAGAAGAGCTGAGAGACAGCGGTATTTCAAGTGCTAAATAGTACAGGGATAAGGTGCTGCTTTAACTCCCATTTGGAAAGTAGTGATTTTCAGTATAAGAGATTTGAAATCTTGGCTGTGGTTCATGATCCATAAAGGATAGTTTGGATACAGGAAATAACATCAGGCAAAGCGTCTTAAATTGCAAGTTTTGTTTCTGTGAGAGAGTATTCTCCTTGTGGGTAATAATCTCTTCTTGTCTGTTAATTTCTTTTCAATACATAGCAATAAGTGGTAGTGTGTTAATTGCAGATTGTTCAGCTATTAATGCTATTTACTGGAACACATTTTAGAGAGGATATTGTTTTCTACAGAAATCATAAACTACAGTTTTTCTTTTGTTCTTCCATACAAAAACATTCTTTGCTATGTTTTCCAAAGGAAAACCCGTATGGGCTAGAGAAATTTTAGCAGCAAAGAACTTTTTACTAATAAGATATCAAAATAGAACACCATTTTTTTTTCAGCACTAGAGTCTTGTGTTGAACGTGTTCAGCTTGGTCCTGTTGTGAAGAACCAGTGCCTTCGTGCCTTCCCCTTCGTCCCCACGGAGCACTGGCTGTCCCACTGCAGGAGCTGTGTGTTCTTCCCTGGCCTTGCTCTGCACAGCTGTGCCCTGCCCCTGAGAGGGAAGGCGGGGGCCGTGCTTTATTATGCCTCAGACTCCTCCCAGCAGGTGACATGGTACCTTCAACCCAGTCAGCACTTGAGAAATTTGTCATCTTATTGTTAAGTGTTTTTTTTTTTAATGAAATTATCAGGGTGACTTGGCTTTCACTTCACACTTTTATAATGAGTAGATTTTAAGTTTTAATTTTCAGTTGATCTTTACTAAGTATTTTAGTAAGATCATGATTAAAATGAGTCTCTAATATAAAAGCAATGATGTATGGGGCTCTAGAATTTACAAAGTGCTTTCAGGTTGGTCTCCTGTTCCCAAAGAAGTAGTAGTAATTCTGTTGTCCAAGCAAAAATTAAAAAACAAAAAAAAAGTGTCTGTTGCGACTGCTTTATGTAACTCATCCAGATCTCCATCCCACATTAGTGGGTGGTCTTTAGACTCCCATAATTGAATGATCACTGGATTTTTTTTAAATGTTGAACATGGACATGTTAAAAGCTTCAATGTTGCTCTTATATGCAGATGGATAATTTTATTTTCAAGGAACCAAACTAAAGCATATGCATTTTGTGTTAGCCTATAATGAAAAAAAATGAATAATAATGGTACTCCTAAGTTTATTACTTTCCTGGTGTGATAACACTCCAGAAGACATGGGAGGTTCCAACAGAAATAGTTTTCCCCTCTAGCTTATTTCTGGTCATAGGCTGGGAAACAGCCCAGCAGAACTCAGCACCACCTAGCAGGCTCACTTTCACCCAAACCTGAGAAACAGGTCACCCAAGTGAGAAGGAAACACTTCTAAATGCAGTGGAGGCTAGCCTTAGCAGCACCAGAAGCTCTAAGTATTTCAAGCAGAGTTGAGGCTGGTGCTAGTTTTCTAGCAGTCCCTTTGAGGGAAAAATAGGAATCTTGATTTCTTTGTACAGTCTTGGGAAATTTCTCGGTGTTTTTCCATAAAATATTTATAACCACGATCTCACCACACCATGCCTGCATACACACAGTTTCTTTCTAGCAGTTTCCTAAGAAGAATATTGAGGTGGGAGGCTCATTTTATTTTGAAGATAACATTTTATGACCCAGTTTCCTCATGTGATAATTCTGTGAGAGTAAGAGTTATGTGTATATGTTGGAAACACATCTTTAAGCCATAATAGTCATTTGCTGACTTCACTTGAAAGTATGACTTTAATAAGTATTACTTGCATTTTAAAATGATTAGGCAAAGTGAATGAGATGAAAGAATACTGGTAATTTGCACTTTAGAGGTAGGTAACATCCTCAAAACGGTGCTGTGCTTTATATTTGAGGCTGGTCATTCATGAATGTTAAATGGTGCTCTCTTGCCTCTGCGTTAATGTTTTCTCTTCCCATAAGGAGAAGGAGCACACTTGGGTTTGTGTCCAGACCTTGGGGCAGTTTCCGGCCTTGATTGATCTCCTACCCCATGTCTGTAAAATAAAAAGATTGGATATGACCTCAGATCTTCCCTCTCTGTTTTCATGGTTCCAAAGGAACAAATTCAGTACCCTTGTTACCCAAGTTCAGTAGAGATGTATATCTCTGTAAGTTTCTGCTTCATTCTAAGGTAACATGTTTAACTGTGTAGCTGGATTCCAGCCTGGGAGCTAGATGATTATTCTGTTTGGCATCATGGGTGATGTAGATTAAACCTAAGTGTATTAAAGCTATGGTTTTATCCAAGAATTTCTTTTTAATATTGTAAAAAGAATCTATTTCTAGCAAATGCATTCCCAAGTTGTACTGGAAACAGTATGGCTGCCTGTCTCTTGCATACCTGTTTTAATTATATCTGTGCATATTTCAATCATTGCAGTAATTCCTACCTTAATGGTATTGCTTTCATAAATTATGCATTTCTACTAATCTTGTTACCTGTGATTGCGATGACTCAGCTTTTACTTCTTCTCCAAAACATGGTGAAAGCTATAGAGGAGGGGAGTACTACAGAGTATGGAGTCTTGATTAGGTTTATCCTCTTCTGAAATAAGCAGCTGGTTGCCTCAGCAAAAGCAGTTTTTAGTATCCTCCTACTCCATCCTACCCACCCTGCTCCCCAGTCCCTTGTAAATTCTTGGGACGTGCAAACGTCGTTCTGCGTAGACCTGTTTCTGAGCTTTGGCCGTCATGTTTGGTCCTCTTTCAGAGTGCTGCACGGATGCCCTGTGTTCTGAGAGCACTTGAAGCACATGAGTCTGATGCAGCCTCGATGCTCCCACTGTCATCACTTGCCAGTGGCAACTCACTGAAGCCCTCATTCACTAAAAGCTCATTGTGAGGAGTTAATAACCACCCTAGAGCATCTGCATCAACCTCATTAAGCCAGCCCGTTGTACAAACTGCAGCGTTGTGGATTGGAGGCTTGTCAGGGTCACAGCTAAGATAGCCATTACATGCTCAGACCACAACATCTTAAATGCATGTTTGGTACAGCTGGTAAGTCACTTCTTCCTACAGTCCTCCAACATTTTCCTTCATCTTGCGGATCATAAATGTGCCAGAATTTCTTGATGGATTTTCTCTCTCCTCAGTCTCCCCATTATAGGAAGCACATGTACAAGCAGCCCATTGTGATCTGTGGGCTGGAAGCAGGATGTTATGTTGGTCAGAGTAAAGGGGGCTTTATATCTTGATCATATTTGCTGAGGGCTTGAGGCTGAGGGAACGACCTGATTCATGTGGTGATGGGTGAGTTCTTTCCCGGAGGCTCTGATCTCTGAGTGCCCTGAGCGTCCTCTCACTAAT
>PVKM010032127.1:0-16512 GCA_004027735.1 Carollia perspicillata
CTGACGGCATGACCCTCTGCTCTGCAAACCACCCTGCTGGACGCTGTACAGTCCTCTCAGCAACAGCACCAGGCCACAGACCCAGAAGACAGTGGCAGCAAAAACAAAGCCATCAGACTCAGGTGCTCCTAGACAGATCACATGCTTCCACCTTCCCACGAAATGGTCCTGGTTTGTCTCCTGAAGGGCAGTTAAAAAATAGCCAACAGAGGCACAAAACAGCCTGTGCTCCAGACAGCAGTGAGGAGTAACTCCTCCACGGCGTCCACCACATCCACATTTAACCACTTAACGCGAGAACGTGAGAACAGCGGACTGCCTGTCTGAGCTAATGGTAAGGCTGCTGCGGAAAACAGGGTCAGCCAAAAGAAACAAATGTAACCAACCAACTACCCTAGGACCCATCACTTCACGGCGAATAGAATACAAGCTTTAACACGTACTACATACTGATAATGGGTAACAGCAACGTTCCACGAGAGCCAAAAGTGGAAACATGTATCAGTGAATAAGCGGATAAGCAACATTCAGCCTTAGAAAGGCAGGATGTGCCGGCACGTTGCATACATGAACCTTGACCAAGTTATGGGTAAGTGAAATGTTTGTCCCCAGATACAGGAGGTCCCTTGAACGATCAAATTCACAGCAGAAAGACAGACAGTGGCTGCCAGGGTGGGGGAGCGGCACGGAAGGCTGCAGTTTCGCTTTGGGAAGAGGGAGGAGGTCTGGCGAAGGACGGCAACGATGGTCACACAGCAGCATGAACCAACTGGATGCCACTGACCTGTGCACTTAAATGTCACGAAGGCAAAACAAAACAGAAACAGACATGGGGAAGGATCGTGGGGAAGGACCACAGAGAGCGGGAACCAGAGAGTCATCAGGAAAGGTGGAAACGGATCCACTTTCTCAAATGCTCCCCGTTACCTGCAACACCACTGGCCAACCTGGTAAAGACAGGTCTTGTACAGGGCTGGGCAAACGTAGGTTTCCATGGAAAATAACACCATAATAAGCAATAACACAAGAACAAACTGCATTTTGCATACTCACAACTGTAAGCCTACTTCTGCCCACTCCTGTACCTCAAAGACCTCACATGCCTGCCGCCAGCACCTCGAATCTGCAGCTGAACTGAGCGGTACGTGGGTGTTGAGGAGAACATGAGGAGGAAATGTGTACCCCTACGCGCAGGTCATAAGGATGGCTACGCCGCACCCCAGACCCTCCTACCTTGAGCGCCAGCTGAAACTCCAAGAGTTTGGTGTAGCAGGCTGCTCGATTACTGTACAACTTGGCATCTTTTGGGTTCCGTTTGATGGCTTCTGTATAATGCTTCATGGCTTGGGGATAGTCCCCTGGATAAGGAAGAGAGAAACTTTGAAAACTGCGTTAAAGACCAAGACACAACCCCCACCTGAGGCACGTGCACCCTGCACGTCCACACCACTCTCATCCAGAAGTGCCACTGTCCAGGCTGCGGGTACCTTTCTGGAAACATTCGTTGCCTTTGTTCTTCTCCTCTAAAGCCAGGTCAGGGTTTATGTAAGCCAGCCGCTCTTGCTCCTTCAAGATTTTCTCTGCCTAAGGAAAAATATTTTTTTCTTAAAAATGTTATTTATTTTCAGAGAGGGCCAAGGAGGAAGAAAGAGACAGAGAGAAACATCAATGTGTGGTTGCTTCTCACATGCCTCCTACTGGGGACCTGGCCTGCAAGCCAGGCATGTGCCCTGACTGGGAATCGAACGGGCGACCTTTTGGTTCACAGGCCAATGCTCCATCCACTGAGCCACACCAGCCAGAGCAATAATTCTTGGAATAGTCATTTACACTCTCCGAAACATTACAATTAGTCTCTAAAAGCCAGATTACAAGTTTAATCTTCAAAGAGTACTGGTAGCAAGACTTAGTTTTTAAGAACTTTGAATGAGAATGAGAACCTCATTCTCAAGGTTCGCCTTGAAACAGAATGGCATGGATGTTCACGTGGCACAAACACATGCCCCACAAAAAACGAGTGCATGTGTTAACAGCAGAAGTTGCTTTCTGACCAGTATTTTTGGGAATACAAGCATCCCTCCTACGTACTTTTTAACAATGGGCAAAATACACAACTCTTTGGGTATATAAGAAAAATCTTAGGTTACAATAAGAGCCATTAACATTGTTAGCACACCAACCCTCAATATTAACACAGTTAGAGGTTGAAATCTTGGATAATAAAAAAAGGATGGTGCCATGGCTGGTGTAGCTCAGTGGACTGAGTGTGGGTTGCAAACCCAAGGGTCGCCAGTTCGATTCCCAGTCACGTTCTCCTCGACACCCATGCGGGCCAGGTCCCCAGTGGATGCCACGTGAGAGGTACTCACATATGGATTTTTCTCTCTCTCTCCCCCTCCCTCTAAAAAGAAATAAATACTTAAAAAAAAAAAAGGATGGCCAGCCCTGATTGGTGTGGCTTTGAGACCCAGACTGAGAACCAAACGCTCGCTGGTTCAATTCCCAGTCAGGGCACATGCCTGGGTTGTGGGCCAGGTCCCCAGTAAGGGGGTGTATGAGCAACCACACAATGATGTTTCTCTCCCTGTCTTCCTCCCTTCCCCTCCCTAAAAATAAATAAAATTTAAAAAAAGGAAAAAAAAGGGGGGGGATGGCCAAAAAAACTGGGTCATTGCCTAACATGTTATCATTAAGTAATGGGACAGTGTCATATAATGAAAGACACTACCTGAAAAAATTAAGGTTCAGCATTACATGGCAATAAGTAAAACAGTAATAAGTTAAGAAACAACAAAACAAAACACCCCTTCTTTCCCTACTCACCTGCTGGCATTTCTTGAGCACATCTGGTGTCCGGTGCTCTGCCAGAGACTTGTTGTAGAAATGGATGGCATCCTTGTATTTTTCTTCCTTGAAGTAGGAATTACCAATTCGTGCGTAAGCTCTGACAAAGAAGAAGAAAGACTTGCCAGGGGAGAGCAGAGTCCAGGCCAGCCCCCCACACAAAGCACGCCAGCAACGGAGCAAGGCCTGCGCTGCTGCCAGGGCACCGTGCCCTCCCAACACCTTTTGTCCCAACTCCTGGGGCCTCCTTTCCAGTCCATCGTTACCAAATATTGGATGACAGACCACACACTCGGGCCAGCAGCCCTCCTCCCCACACAGGGAAATTCAAATCTCGGACACCGAAACCTCCGCACTGCTCAAGGCACTCCTGGAGGGGGCGCATACCTGGCGATCTGCCGATAGTCTTCTCGGTTTTCTCGCCCTACTTCGATGGCCTTCTCACAGAGCTCCCTGCACTTACTGTAGTCGCCCTTCTCGAAGTACACAGCTGCCAGGCAGGACCATCGAGGAGAAGAGTCAGCCCGTGCCCTCTGCCCCCGGACTGCTTTCCGGCTCGCCTGCCCCTTGCCCTGGGCCTCACCTGCTTGGTTGGTCATGTAAGTCATGTTGGTGGGGTCCAGGTCCTTGGCCTTGTCGTAGTGCTTCAGGGCTGTGTCGAAGTCCTTCTTCTTGTAAGCCTCGTTCCCCAACTCTTTTTCTTTCAGGGCCTACAAGGGGTTTGAGAGGGTGAGGGCCAAGCGAGTCTGCCAGGACGGTGGAAAGAGCAGGGGCCCGCGCGGGCCCTGAACAGCGTCAGCGCCACCGCATCTACGGAAGCAGGTTCCTTGCATCCAGGGCCTCCGCATCAGCAGCTGGCCATTTCCAACAGTGGAGTTTCAAACTAAGCTGTTAGAGCGAAAGTATCTCTACTTCCTTTGCAAGTCCCTCTCCACCTACTCCTGGAGCTCTGTCAGAAAACAGAGGGCTTCCTCAGGGGAGAGGAAAGCACAGTTCTGTACCAGGTGGTACCATGGCACCCGGTCCAGGTTCTGCTGCGCGGGGTGGCCTCAGGGTCTCAGCTGCCAGGGACCGGCAGCAGAGGGCGGGGTGTGCGCATCGGATGGGCAGGGCAGGCGGCACGAGTCTTCAGCGCAGCTCACTACCACCCACGCCACAGGGCCTATTTCCAGCACAGAGACACCCCAAACAACCAACGCTCACCCATTGAAAGGTGCTAAATGTGGCACCAATCTGCTCCTCTCATTTACAAGGAGGGGAAAAATCATTTAGGCACTTGCCTCCCGCTCTGGAAGACAGTGTAGCTGCTAAGTGGACAACTTTTAACCATACGCCACGTCCAACTGGAACATAAAAGCAGCAGCCTCAGGACAGACACAGACAATGTTCTTCTGGGTCTCGGCAGGGACAAGGATCGCTCACAAGGACACCGGCCTGCCCAGGCCAAGGCCCGCCTGGCAGAATTGCAGCGGCTGCAGGGCTACGAGAGGGCGGCGCCCACTGCCACAAGTCTGAGATGCAACGTTCCCACGAAATCACTCGCACCTGCTATCGCTCATTCTGATCGGTAAGAACCTCAGCACACACTAAGCAACCGAAAATATACAGCCACCGAGGCCTACAGCTGTTCCCATCCGACACAGCTATGTCCGCCAGGTTGTTACAGTTGTATGAGACAGTAATGAGAGAAAAAACGAGACCTGCTTCTTATTCTCTGGGAGATCCTCTTCCATTGGTTCTGGCTTGGTCTCCTTTTTGGGAGGCGGCGGCGGTGGCGGTGTTGTGACCTCCTCCTCCTCATCCATGCTGCCCAGGTCAAATCCCAGGAGGACACTGAGAGTGGTCATGACCCGAGGGTCTTGCAGTTTCCTGGTGTAAAGAAAGAAAAACAACAATTATTCTCCCCCACAACTGACCTTCAATGCCCGTGTACTGCTGAAGCTCAGACAACTGCATGTAAAAGTTTCCCACCCATCAGAAGACTGCTGGGTTCTGCACTCACCGTGGGTACAACTGGGGAATATTCAACCCTTCAAAAATCCATCTTAACTGAGGTAACAGAGGCAGACTTATTTCTTGAGTCAGCAGGTATAAAGAAATGAGCTGTATGTATACTCTGTCGGGTCTCGGGGGCCAGAGATTCAGATAAGACCCAGATACCAACGCAAGATTTAGGGATATTCCTTCATGCCTGACATTCTTTTTGACCATGAGTCTGCACTCCAATATACCAACAGAGGCAGCAGGGCCCACGCGTATGGGAAGGACACGGCTGGGGCCAGATCGGAGTTGTAGGAGCAGTGAAGAGGCATGTGGGGGTTGGAACGGGCATTCCAGACTACTCTGCAACATGCCCCCAACCCTTTCCAGAAATACAAACCAAGAAACTTGTACTGCTCTTTGGAGAAAAAGTGAAGTAGAAAGGCTGTAGTCTGAGTGAGGGAACCCCTACCACAGGACCCTGGGAAGAAAGCACGGCGCTCATGCCCATCTCCAGACAACCACGCTGCCCGAACTCACGTGCCCAGGTCGGACGGCCTGTTCCGCAGCTGCTCTATCAGTGTGCGGTAGGAAGGGTCGCTGAGCAGCGCCCTCGTCCTGGGATCACCCTCCAGTTTCTGGTACAGGTTGGGCATGTTGAAAGGGTTCATGAATTTCCTCTCTGTTCCAAATAAAGGAGAGCGCATCAGTTCCCTGAAGTTGCTTACTGCATCCCACGCCCCTGCAGCTTACTGACATTTTGGGGGGAAAGCCTCCAAATTGATCCCATTTTTAAAGATAATGAGTAAAAAAAAGGGAAACAACAATGTACTCGAGGTACCCACCTGCCAACCGGGCCTCCATGTTCTGTAAACCCTCTTTGAGCTGAGGGTTATTTGCTTCATGTTTCAAACCCTCCTCATAGGTCCGCTTGGCTTCTTCGAATCGGTTTAAGAATTCGAGAGCAGCTGCTTTTCTCGAATAGCCCTTAAAATCAGCAAAGACAGATGCAGAATTCAGTCCCAGGCCACTAAAGACATCCTGGTTAATGACGAACTGCATGTCTGACAGGGGTCTACTAGTATTATAATAAAGCTGAAAAATCCCTATCGCCTAGCGACACTGCAGCCATCCTAATAGTATAGACAATACTATGCTATTTCTTGAAGCAATTTAGCGTGGCCTGAGTGGACGGTGTTTACAAAGTCTGCAGAACAGCGGAGTAAAGGCCCCAGGCCTTCACGCCCGTTCGCCCTCACGGTCGCGCCCAGAGCAACTTCTAGTCCTTTAGGCTCCATCTGGGGTTAAGTGCCCTACATGTGAGTGTATGGTTTTTAAATCTGTTATACCATATTTTGCTGTGCCATTCCCATGTTTACATTATGTTTACTTCTTATTTTTAAGATTTTACTTATTCATTTATTTTTAGGGGAAAGGCAGAGAGAGAGAGAGAAAGAAAGAGACAGACAGACAGACAGACAGACACAGACAGACAGACACCATGTTGCCCCTTGCATACCCCCAGCTGGGCCCTGGCCTGCAACCCAGGCATGTGCCCTGACTGGGAATCCAACCAGTGACGTTCAGGTTTGCAGGGCGGGGCTCAATCCATTGAGCCTCACCAGCCAGCACTGTTTACACGTTTAGATATTTAAATACTTACCACTGTGCTGCAGTAGGTTACACTATTCAGTACAGTAATGCCTGTACGGGCCTGTGGCCCAGGAGCACGCGGCCAGACCACACAGCCTCGGTGCACAGTGGGCGAGACCCTCAGGTTTGTGTAAGCACCTCTGTGATGTCGCCACAGCACGAGATCACCCAGTGACTCGGTTCTCAGAATGCACCCCTGTTGTTAAGCAACTCATAACTGTAAAGGACACCTAGGGGTAAACCCAGAGGGCGAACTAAAAAGAATCTGGTTTACAGTTCATGGAACAAAATGGACATTCACAGAGGCCAAAGAATAAAATGGTCAGGACACAATGCCAAGATTGACATTTTAAGAATCCAGCCGAATATCAAAGAGGCGCCCCCTCCCAACCCCAATTCATCTTGTGATCAAGTGTTGTTAGTTTCCTGGGCAGTATTTTCTTTCTCAGTGGTACAAAAAAAGACACGTCCTGAGAACTGATGGGACCCAGAGTTGATGAAATATGCTGTCACTCTAAGGAATGTATTTTAATGGGCAATAAATTACTAGCCTATTGGGCTTGGCAACAAGCCAGGTCAGGAGGGCCTGATAATTAAGAACTGTACACCAGCCCTGGCAAGCGTGCCAGCCTGTGCACCAAAGGTTTGCCAGTTTGATTCCCAGTCAGGGCACAGGCCTGGGTTGAGGGGCCAGGTCCCCAGTAGAGAGCACATGAGAGGCAACCACCCATTCATGTGTCTCTCCCTCTCTTCCCCTCTCTAAAACAAACAAACAAACAAACAAACAAACAAACAAACAAACAAACAACACAGACAAAGAACTACATACCAAAGGCATTTCTGGGAAGTCCAAAGAGCCCCAACTCACCCAGAGCTTACCTTGCCCCAGTCGGGCTTTAAGTCAACCGTTTTGCAACCATCCTCATAGGCCTTCTGGTAGTCTCCTTTCTTGGCGTAGGCCGCCGAGCGATTGCTGTAGAGCACGTGGTTCTGGGGGTCCAACTTAATCGCTTCGGAGTAGCACTGTAAGGCATCGTCGATGTTGCCAGCACTCAGGGCCTTATTGCCCTTCTCTTTCAGCTCATTCACCTGAGAAGAAAAGGAGTCGGTTACGTTTCTTTCCAGTTTTTAGTCCCAGTTTTTTAGGTGATGCTCATTGTTTGCCCTAGTTATCAATGAATACGTTACTTTACAGATCAGAAGAGAGAAATTACAGATGACTTCACTTATACTTCCACACCTCTGGGAACCAGCAAGAAAAAAGGAGAATAACCAGGCAGAAGCAGCTGACACCGCTTTCCACTGGCCCCGTGTGCGTTGGTAAGATCTCGAGCTACTCTTCTAAGCCTCTACTTTGAGCTGATGACGCCACACTAGGGGCAGACTCAGGAGTTCCTGCCACGTAAAAATAAATTCATCTGCACAGATTCCCAAAGAGTCCAAATGACAGACAAGGCACAGGCCCGGTCACTCCTCACGGAAGCTGCCACTGGAAAGGAAGCAGAGCACGTGCGCACTGAAGGCTGTAGGACAGCTTCCTCAGGAGCATCGAGATGCTCGCCCACGATCACAGAAAATCCTACATGTTTCCATTTATAGGTGTGGCAGTATGTCACAGCCCGGCAGATTAATGATCTGTTCTTTCATGGGTAAAGGGAGGCCAGCCCCCCCACCAGGTTTTGCCATGCTTAAACATTAATACATCACAAAGGGGATGGAGTGGAGTAAAACACTAGTGGTGGTTTAATCCCCTCTCCTCTCCAACATTCAGAATGGAAGAAGCAGGAATACACCAAAAGGTTTAAATATGTGAAGCAAGCCTCGGCCATTGGAGCAGGGGCCTAATTAAAGGGGTTTATTCTAACCAGGGTCGCCCTATGAGAAAGGGAGGGCCACACCTCAGACACATCCACTGAGATCAAGCTGTGTCATTAAAGTCACTACGCCATTCTTTCTTATCTGTCATCCACCCAGGAGCCAGTACACTGATGCAAGAAATTCTCTGGCCCTGGCCGGTGTGGCCTGGTTGGCTGGAGCGAGTTCCACACACCGAAAGGTCCCTGGTTCTACCTCCTGTCAGCGTGCAACTGACAGGCAGGAGGCAACTGATAGCTGCTACTCTCTCTCAAATCAATTAAAACAACAACAATGACGACATTCTGTTAAGAGCAATGATTGCGGAACTCTGAGGCACACCAGGTGGGAACCTCCATCAACCTCCAATAGAGAAAAGAGAATCTCGAAGTGAGAAAAAGCAGGAGACTAAGAAATTTATGCAAACAAGGGATAAAAACCTTTGAACCCAGGATGGAGGCTAAAAGTTAGCTCAACTGGCCCTGGCTGGTGTGGCTCAGTGGACTGAGCGCGGGCCTGTGAACCCAATGGCCGTAGGTTCGATCCCCAGACGGGGCTGCAGGGCCAGATCCCCAGTTGGGGGCTTGCAAGGGGCGACACATCAGTGTCTCTCACACACTAACGTTTCTTTCCCTCTCTTTCTCCCTCCCTCCCCTTCTCTCTAAAACTACGTAAATAAAATCTTTAAAAAGATCATCATTTCCCAAACGGAGTATACTCAGTCAGAAAATCCAGTTTGTAGGTCATGACCAGCACTTGAAAAGATCAAGTGGAGCAGAAAATACCAGCATGCAGTCCACATAGCAGTAAGTACTGTTTTAAGTGTTATACAGTTGTATGTACGGGCTGGGGCAAATATAGTGCATTACTGTTGGACTTATTTAAGAGGCACTGCACTTATTTCTAAAAGAAAAAATACAATTTTGGATACTCAAATTTCCCTAACGTTGAAATATGAACCTCAAAGTTGAAGGAGAAACAAAAGGTAGAGAAGCCACATGTTTATTTTCGGGAGCGGGTTTAAGAAGGCAGACACTAACGCCAGGAGTTAAATGCCAGGGCATCCGCACAGCCGCCAGGGTGAACCTGCAGTCCCCAGTCTGTCCCATATTCGTTCACAGCCCACCTGTACCGGCGCTACCATAACTGGCGGTGTCATTTTATTTTTCAAAAGAAATCTTTCTCTACTTTGGTAAACACGGGGGAAAAAAAAAACACCCAAAAAAACCTCTTTGTGTTTCTCATTTCAGAAATCCTTTTCCTGTCTATACACAGCCTACTTATTCCCAGGTAAAAGTTAATTACAAGAGTGAAAAAAGTTCCTCTTCTCCATTCCACTCTTTCTCTCTTAATTTAGCAGAGGCTTCAGGTTTGACTAAGCAGCTATCCTGCAGCAGAAAGTTCAGCTCTGTAGATCGTACCAAAAACTAGCCCTTTTCTCTCCCTCTCCCCTCCAATCAATCACTACAGCTCAATGACAGCTCCGAACTGCACGTAAGCTCTCCAAGCCCGTCACAACCTTCAAGCCACTCAGGATATAATCAAGTCATTGAAACGAACCAGCAGCAGCTTCACACTCGAACCCCCCAAAATGCTGAGCAGAGGCAAACTAACTGCGTGCTGCTCATCTAGACTGTCGAAACATCTCGTGTAATTAGAAACCGAGCTTTCGGAAGTGTCTGCCCTGTTACTGTAGGATCGCGCACACAAGAAAAGAGCGAGAGAGAAGGGGGAGGGCCGCACATGTATTTGTGAAACGCCGGCGAAGACGGCGTTCGTTCCAAGGACTTTTGCTGCACCTCCCCTTTCCAGCATCAGGCAAAGAAGCCGGCTCGCTGCTCGTCACACCCGCACTCAACATTCTCCAATTCCGATTTTCAGATGCAGAAAAATAGTTTCTTTTCCCCAGTGGGCTACTAAGTCCCTCGGCTACTTCCAGGGTATTCCTGTCCCCGATGCCTGCATTCCTTCAAGTTAACTGTGGCCAAGTCCTGGGTGGCGGCTTAGTAGGCATTCTCCCATCTATCACCCAGAAGCCGAATTGCCTTAAGTGGGCCCGATCCCTCGCGACCCTTCCGAGGCCCCTCGCCCACTTCCATCCTTCCCAGAGTTGCTGGCTCTATTCCCCCTCCCCCCGCCGCTTAGCCCGGAGCGACCTCTCGGGAGGCCTCCGGGGTTAGGCCACGACCCCTCATGCCGCCGCGGGCCGGACTCACGCCAAACTGCTGTCTACCCTCAGGCCCCATCGCGGAATCGAGAGGCGACTGGCACTCAGTGGACCCGACGCTCCCCAAGGCCAGGCCTGGCTTCATCGTTCATCGCCCGCCGGCCGCGGCCCTCACGCCCTTGCCTTCCACGCTGCTTGGCTACCCTTAGTCCCCCGCCACGATCCTGTGCCCGCCCCACTCCTCCAACCGCGGCCTGGCCTCGACCGGTCCGGAAGAGAACCCCGGGCCTCAGCCTGCCCCTCCCCCTTCACCTGCTCCATAGCCCAGCCAGGGACCCGGTTGAATCGACTCCGTCCGCTCCGCGTTACCAACCGCACGCGCCGCCTTCTGGAACCTACTAGAAGCTGCCGGGACCCCCGGATCCCGCCCCTTCCTCGCCTGCTCACTGGCCACGCTTCTCTAAGGGCTTTCTCTGCTTCTCTGCTATTGGCTTCAAGTCTAGCCCATCATCTTCTCTTCTCTTTCATTGAACAGCCGGGAGTAATCCCCTTCGGCCCTGCCTCTAAGGCGCCTCGGGATTGGGCGCTCCCAGATAAGCCACACCTATCTTAGGCTCCACGATTGGAGGGAGGGACGGATATCTGCAACAGGGATTGGTCGCTTGCTCCGCCAATCGTAGCTTCGCCGGCCGCGCCCATTGGTTCTCTTCTTTCTGGAAATTTCCACTTTTCCCATTGGGCTGGTGGACTTAAATGAAAAAAAATTCTGTTGGGCGGAGAGTTGCCGACACTTTGCGCTGATAGGTTGTAATTGCTGCCCTTCTGAGGGGAGTGTGGGGTTTGTGGGAGTCCGAAGCTGCGATTGCTTTCTGCTGTGGTGGCTCCGGCAGCCCGGCGTCTTTGGGGACCGCTAGGGTTTGGGCCGCTTCGCGTCTCCTTATGCTGCGGTCCGGGCGAAACACCCCGCTCTTCCCTAGCGGTGGAGACCCCCGGTCTCTCGCCCATGCTTTGGGCTCCGGAGGGTCCCAGCTGGTGAGGGTGACCGTCAGGGTGGGCCTTGGGAGAGCTCCCTGGCCCATCCCCGGATCCCAGATGTTGGGTTCTGAGTGTTGAAAAATACGGCGTGGCCGTAAAGGCGCTGGGGCTTGGGTAGGACAGACCTGGGATCTTACTCTGCTGGCCCGCTGAGTCCCCTCAGTGTAGAGGCGCACTCTCTCTGAACCTCGTGGCTAAAGCGTAGGTAATCTAGGGCCACGAGGGCGTTCGTATGCAGTATTTAGCACTTAATCAAAGGGAGCTGCCTCCATTGTTCGTATGTAAAGGAGTGAAGGAAACCGAAGTCAATGTGGTGCCCGACCTCCTCTTGGCCTTACATCGCAGCCCGACTGCAGGAGGCAGAGCAGGCAGCACCGACCGAGAGGCAAAAGGAAGGGTATAGAGTGAGAGATGGGCCTGCAGAGTTAAATGCTCATTTTCCCACCTGGACCAGTGGGTAGGAACAAAGGAGCCACCTGACGGACGTGGAGAGGGCTTAGATGAAGGTCTTGGGTCCTGCTCTATTAATCGCACTTCTCAGGTTAATGCCATCCCTTCCCAGGGTTTTAAGTGTCCTCTGTATGCCAATAGCGCATCTCCACAGCGGCCTCTAACACCCCAGCAACCTCCGACATTGTGGCCAAAGTCACCGCAGGTTCACATGCCTGCTGAACCGTTCCGTTGCTTCAAAATCGGAGGCTTTAGCTTGTGTCTCAGAGCCTAATTTGGCAGGCCCACGTTGCCCACCCCTTTTCTCCTGTCCGTCACCTCCAGCGCCGAACTCCAGCCACGCTGACCTCCTATCCTTGAACTAGATGGGCTCCTGTGCGCTGGGCCCCGCTGCAAGCTGCTCCTTTTGCTGGGATCCCCCTTCCACCAGATCCTCCAGGTTAACCTGTAATCTCTCAGGCTGAGATGAGCTCACAAGGTTCCCCCAACAAGCACACTCATTACTGTCTGCCTGATACTTGGTTTCCCAACACTGGGTTATACATGTGTCCAGTCACAAATTAAACTAGCAACTGGTATCAGTGCCATATTTTGTGAGGTCCAGGAGGATCTTGGGTCTGTTTTTTTTTTTTTTTAAGATTTTATTAGAGAGGGGAAGGGAGGGAGAAAGAGGGAGAGAAAACATCCACATGTAGTTGCCTCTTGCATGCTCCCTACTGGGGATCTGGCCCACAACCCAGGCATGTGCCCTGACTGGGAATCCGACCAGCGACATTTGGGTTCTAGGGCTGGCGGCACTCAATCCACTGAGCCACACCATCCAGGGCGGATCTGTTTTCTTTATCCTGTGTTCCAGGTGCATTGCGCAGTGCCTGGCACATAGGCATTCATTAAGCCATCAAGTATTGAATGTCCTACTATGTGTCAGGTGTAATTGTGGGCATTTGGGAAAATACAGTGAACAAAACCGACAAAAATCAGGTTTTGTGTTACTTGTGCTAGTGAAGGAGACAAACTTTTAAAAGTTTATATAGGGTATCTGCTTAAGTGCAGTAGGGAAACAAATCAGGGATGAGGTGCAAAGAGCTTTGGGGGAAGGGGACCAGGGCAAACCTCAGTGAGAAGCTAACTTTTGGGAAAAAACAGGAGTGAGCTTCATGAAAAGTCTGTGGAAGAACCTCGCAGTCAGAGGGAACAGCAATGGAAAGGTCCTAGGGTAGGAGGTACCGTGGGGTGGCCAAAATGGAGGGAGCAGGGAAGAAAGAGCCAGATGGAGGAGAAGCAGGGCTGGGTTCCGGGGGTGGGAAGCCATTGCATTCACTTTGGAACATGCTGGCAGATTAGGAGCAGAATAGTGACGTGATCCAACTTTCCTTCATCAGATCCCTCCGGCCACTGTGTAGAAGAGGGCAAGGGGGAAGCTGGGAGAGCTGTGATGGCGGCTGGGCCACAGTGGGAACAAAAGAGGGGGGAGCAGAGTTGCATCGAGGTGCATTTTGGAGGAGCCAACAGGATCTGCTGGTGCCTTGGGTGCAGAGTGTGAAGGAGGGAGAACACCAGCCTGACTCGGAAGCTCCCGGCCTTGTCTCATTCATCTGCTAAGTTTGTCAATGAGACCTTTCCTTTCTCACTGGGACTTTCAGCAGACCACCACATTTGCCACTTCCATTGCTGTTCCTTAGCCCGGCCCTGCCTCTGCCTCCGGTGGCCTTTTGAGGCCTTCCATCATCTTTCCCACAGCCCGTCTCCAGGCTTCTTTCCCATTCCGCTCCATGTGACCTGGCCCTAGCGTATCCCGTGCACCGTTTTTTAGAGTTTGCCTACATGGGACTCACTGCTCTGGGTACAGGGGCTCAGCAGTAAATGAGGCAGCCCACAGATGCACCTTCCGCCTGCTTGCATGGATCTTCTGGTGGGAGGGACAGATGATACTTAAACTCTGCTGTCCACCCTCAGGTAGAATCATCAACTATGTGACTTCACTCAACCTACTTAACCTCTCTGTGCTTCGATTTCTTCCATTTTAAAATGGGGATGAAGAAGTTTCAATGTCACTGTAGTCGTAAGGATTAAATGATTGGGTATTTGTAAAGCACTTGGGACAGTGCCTAGCAACAGAGTTAGTGCTATATGCATCTGTTAAATAAAAATACATGCACATATGAAGATAATTCTAGAGCAGTGAGTACTGTAAAGAAAGCCAAAAGGTAAGGGATAGAGAATGCCTAAGGTAGCAGGAGGGGAAGGAGCTCCTAAAAGTGGGCAGTTAGTGAATGCCCCTTAGATGTGGAGTGCGGAGAAGCCAGCCAGACACAGGATTGCAGGAAGGGTAACAGAAGGAGCAAAAGCTGAAAAAAAGGTTGAAATTTCCAAGGAACTCGAAGATGGCTTTTCTACACTCTATGATGTCTGTAGAGGGAGAATGAAGGGCAAGTGACTTCTCAACGTTGTTATGAGGATTAAACAGAATAACCCATACTTGGATCTTGTCAGACTTGAAACTTATAACAACTTGAGAGCTTTCTTCCAGAAAAGAAATATGCAAATTAAAAAATGAGGTATAGAGCTTAATCAGTACCATGGTAAAGGCACTTCTGAATGTTCAGAAATGTTCGTTCTCATCATGTCTGCCAACGTGGGCTTCCCCAGATCTCTCGGTGAACTCAGAGCCCTCCTGAGTGGACGAGGAGGTCGTGATGCAGCCGGGCCAGTGTCCCCTTCCCCAGATCCCTGGGGCGCATGCAGAAGCTCCACCGCAGGAGGCGGCGGCGCATGCGCTGCATCATAGTTCAAGGGATTCATGCCACTCCTCCAGTGCCGCTGCTCTCAAGGGTGGGGAGCAAAACAGCGAGTCGAGTCCACTCGGGCATCCCTGGAGCAGGTGACAGACTGAAGGGGTCAATGCATGTGACCAAGCTCTCTGCAGACCAAACTTCCAGTTTTAAAGTTCTCCCAATATCAGAAAAAATAAAGCACCTAGACCTGGGGACGCTTACCATGGGAGTAAGGAGTGGAGGTTAGGGAAGGCTTGCAGTTCTGAATTCTGGAGTCTGTGGAACGTGGAATTTCTGTTTTTGTAAAAACTTTCACTACTGAAGTGGGAATTTGAGACAATCCAAGTTTCCATCCCCAAGTAAGAGCAAAGTTCCCTTCTGGGTTCCGAGAAATTCCGAAGAATATTTTCTTTTCCTGCTTAACCGAATGATCCTAACTTCCTGCTCTCCCCCGGCCCCCCGCCCACTAAGATAGAATCTGGGTCCTGATTAGCAGGGAACGTGCGCTGGGAAGTGAAGCGCCACAGAGTTCTGCTCGATTCAGTGAACTGCGGACAGCCAGGCGCTGTGCCAGATGCTTCAAGGAATGCAACGAATGGTAATTATTATCCGATAATTATTCAGAGAGCCCCAGAGCCCAGCCTGGGACCTTGCCATCCACACTGCCTGCCGGAGTGATCTCAGCCAGTCTCAGGGCTATAAATACCATCTTGGATGACTCCCACACGCCCGTGTTCCACTGAGATCTCGCTCCCAAGTTCCAGACTTGTCCACCCGAGTGCCTCCTTGATGCCTCACTTGGAAGGCTGATGGGCTTTCCAATGTGTTCACATCGGAGCTCCTGAGGGTCTCTCCCTGTCAGTTGTTCCCCCCTTGACTTCCCTCTCATCAGTGGCCTTGCCATTCTCGGGCTGGTTCGGGCTGAAAACTGTGCAGGCATCCCCAAGTCCTGTCTTTCACAGCCACGTCCAGTAAGCACACTGCCCGCTGCAGGCGGGCTCCTTGCAACTCCCTCGCCGTCTCCTAGCTGTGACTGGGAGAGGCAGAGGTGTGCCAGCTGCCCGGGTTGATGGGTGGCCAGAGTCAGACAGGACCCCCAGCCTTGGCTGCCAGGCCATGTCCTACGAGGGTTGCAAGTTGAGATGAGAGGGGAGCTGCCGTATTCGGGTGACCACCGAGGTGAGCGCGGCGAGGACCCTGACGAAGATCACGAGAGACACAGGGTCAGCACTCCCACCAGGGTTAAGCACATCACAGACTCTCGCCCCGATTTGGAATCAGCCGGATGAAGAAGTGGCTCCAGTCGTAACTGGGATAAGATGCCCTGACATCCGGGTAGGATAGGGGCTTGGAGTCGGAATGAGTTGGTCCCCACGCAGTGGCTCCCAGCCAGGGCGGTTTTGCTCACAGGGGACATTTTGCAGTGTCCAGAGACGGTTTTGGTTGTCATGCCTTGGAGGGTGGGTGTGCTGCAGGATGCTGTTGAACATCCTATACTGCGCAGGGAAGTTCCCCACAATTATTTGGCTCCAAATGTATGCAGAACCGAGGTTGAGAAACCCTGATCTAAGAAAACGTAAAGCATATTCCTTGCATATCTGAGTCTGGTCGTGGCTTGAGAGTGAAACCTGCTACCAACAAGCAGGTTTAAATCGACCACAGTGTATAATATGACACCCCATACCGTGAGGAGGTCATCCACGGGCACCATGGGAGATGGAGGACAGTGTGCATTCGGTGACACCCCACTCTCCG
>PVKM010032128.1:0-16544 GCA_004027735.1 Carollia perspicillata
AATAATAATCATTTAATTAGCTCATAAGCCCGCATTTTGGGCATGGTTCTTTGGGGTAGCTCTTTTCTCTACATAATGTCAGCTAGGACAGCTTAAAAGCTGGGACTAATTAAGCATTTTTTCAACTCTCCCTTTTATAGCAAGTCTTTTTGAAAAAGTTTTCTGTGGTCACTATCTCTAATTCTTTTCTGCCATTTTCTCTTTATAAAAATATTTTAAAAGAATTCATTTTGAAATAATTTCAAACATAGAGAAAGTTTGCCAGAAGGGTAAAAAAGACTTCCTTATCCTCTCACCTCAGTTCCCCAGTTCTTAACATTAATGAATTTGCTCCACTGTTTAGTAACCCTGAGTCTCTCCCTTTTCCTGCACACACACACACTCACACACATACATGTATGGGCACACACCCCCATAATCATTCTTCTCTTGTGAACATGTAGAAGGCTGGCTTTACGGATGATATCCCATCACTACTAAATACCCCAGTCTGTATTTTCCAACAACAAGGACATTCTCCTACATAAGTAGCATATGGCCCTCCAAGTCAGAAAGCCGACAGCATTGCCACCCAGTCCACAACCCTTTATATTTTGCCAACTGTCTCAACAGTATCCCTTGTTTCTTTCTGGTCCAGGATCCTATCCATTTAGTAACCCTATCTGTTCATACTCATTCAATCTGAAACAGCCTCTTAGTCTTTCCCTAGACAGTTTAATGACTAAAAACTTTACATTATATAGAATGACCCTCAACTTTGATCCACCCAAGGTTGACTGATGATCATACTTAAGTCATACTTTCTTGGCAACAATATCACTGAAATGAATCTATGCAGTACATCACTGGCAATGTTAACCTTGACCTTGTGGTCGCACTGGTGCCTGCCAGATTTCTCCACATTAGTATTCTGTAGAGAGTTTTCCATGAGTACATCAATATGTTCTTCATCAAACCTCTACCCACTAGCCTTACCATCCACTGACAACTTCATCTGAATCACACACCTCTATGATGGGTACCAAATGGTGACTTTCTATTTCCTTCATTTCTTCTACATTTATCCGTTGGCACTCTAGTAAAAGATAGAGCTTTCCATTGTCCTCCATGTACCAACTCATTAATTTATAACATAAGGACTTACCAGTTTCTATTTTATTCACAAAATGGTGATCCATTTCTATCATTTATTTTAGTATTAAATTATCGATTTGGCCAGTGGGGGAGCCCCTTCAGTTTGTCTCCTGTGTTTTCTCGACATACCCCATCATTCTGTACTTTCTGGCATACAAAGGGCCATTATGTACGTTCCCTGACCCATCCCTAGAATCTCTCTTTTCTCCTAGGACCTCTAGTTCCTCTTAGTGGAGGCTAGGCACAACATACGGGAACTCAGCATGCTTGAGGCTGCTGAAGTGTCATCCTGCTAGGCCCACTCAGCAAAAAAAGCTAGAAAAATATGTATGATGCTAGATGTCACATAATTGTAATATGTTGGAGCTTTGATTACAGGGCAATAACTAACAATAGCTTATGGCATTACAATTAGTGAGAAGAATAAACTTATTCTCTTTGCTCCTCCAACCCCTAGGTATGTGTAATCCTCGAAATTATAGTGATACGCCTCCAACTTCAAAGAGCACGGTGGAGGAGCTTCATGAGCCAATCCCTTCTCTCTTCCGGGCACTCACAGAAGGAGACACTCAGTTGAATTGGAACATCGTTTCCTTCCCTGTTGCAGAAGAACTTTCCCATCATGAGAATCTAGTTTCATTTTTAGAGACTGTAAACCAACCACACCACCAAAATGTGTCTGTTCCCAGCAATAATGTTCATTCACCTTATTCCAGTGACAAAGGTAATTGCCAACAATTGACTTTTTCTGTCCTGCCCCCTCACTTTCTATGAGGTCTGTGAAACCTATATTATGATTATCTTTTTAGAGCAGCTTTTTGGTTTTGAGTTTGTATAGCCTTAAGTAAATTCTAGACATCAATAACCCCAAATCCCTGAGTAGATAAAGAGGCATGTCAAGCATATTGTCACAACTCCTTCATATTCTCAGTGATAAAAGCTATATTGGAAGATAGATATATGGTCCCAATATTTGTGTTAGACTTTAATTGTCCTTTTCAAAAGATGGCAACAGTCCTGCTTACCTAATACAGTATTAGTATTGCTCACCATTAGGTAACATTCAGAGTAGCCTTGGAAATTGTGTTTTTATAATAGCTTTGGTATCACAAATGATGCCAGGTTATTAGCTAAATTTCCTTATAAGCAAGTCAGTATTACAGACATCTGATTTCCAGGTAAGCTAACCACACTCAGTTTCCTGCAAATGAGTACTGTTGGTCAGGAGGGAAACTAAATGAGAGAACAACATATACAACTTTGAGAAATATATTAGGGAACATTTATTAGTAAAGATAGGTCATACCTTAATTTTGGAATATAAAAGGCATGTGACTTTTAAAGTCTGACTTTTTTAAAAATAAAAGGCTCTACACAGTTTTACTGTGGAAGAATAAAGCAATTATAAAAATTACAGTTATTTCTTAAAATATCAGGTGAATTATGCGTAAACAGTACAATGTGTGCTTTTTTTTAAATTTGGCTTTTTTTGTGGTCTCCATTTCAATCCTACCTGTATAAAATAGTATGACCTTTGGCTATCAACAGATAAGCAAAACAGCTGTTGTTAATCATACTCAGAGTAAGAATTCTTATTTCCTTTTAAGTTAAAGTACTTTATAAGACAAATTCTAGATCTTAGAAACGTCATGAGTGAATGGAATGTGTCTTGCTACCATTTTCCCCATGATTATAATGTAAATAATCAACATAATAGATATTAAATAATAATTCATAAAATTTTCTCAAAGATTATTTAAATTCATGAAATAATAATTAGGAAGCTAATTCCTGGAAACATGAACTATCCTTCAAGATAGAACTAAAGGTTCTCCTCTGTGACACCTTGCCTACGTTTCCCCAGGTACAGGTAGCCACTTCCTACTTCTCCTACATCTACAGTTTGATTTGCTGTCTGCTCACTTATAGGTCTACCATTTTCTACTTAGTTCCTTGAATTCTCTGATTACTCTTTGAGTCCCTAATGGCTATTCCCTAGGAGATGTTTAATAAATACTAGTTGAATAAATAATGAAGTTTGGTAAGTACCAGTCACTTAGAGATTTAAATGCCCCCCTCTCCTGTTCTCTGTTAACCCCTGGTGTAGTGCTGTGCCAGCCTCCTCAGTTTCCCTCTTCAACCAGATCCCATCTTCTGTGCCCAGTGGTGGTTCTGCGTCTTCTGATGCCACCCATCCACTGCAGCCAGGCTCGCCTCCGTTCCATTCCTGTGCACACTGCATCCATCTCCTTGTGACATTATGTGTTTCGTTACCTGGTAGCTTTGCTTTTAATTCTTCCTAAAACAAGTCAAGTTTTTTTCATTAAGCTTTCCCTTACTATCCAGACCCTTGGTGATTATCAGTTCTATAAATGGTTCTGTAAAATAACTTAGCCATTAACCACATACTCTATTAATGGTTTTTATTGTCCATTACTTCAGGTACCCTATCCTTCTTTAGTCATATGGGGTTAACCACCAGGAGAACTTAAAATTGAAACAATCAAAAGTGGTTGCTTGGAAACCAGGACTAGAAATTATTATGAATAATAATGAGTATTTCCTAATAGTTAATGCTGAATTATGCCAAGATTGCTGGTCGTTTAGCATCATTTGAATTACTTAAGTTTATTTTATTTTATTGTAAATTCTCTGAGTACCTTTAGCACAGTATTTTTCAAACTTCTTTTAGCTAGCAAATTCTCTCTTCACAGGCCATCTTATCAGAAATGCCCCATTTAAAAAGCACAGCTCTGACGCATGGCAAATGTCGTGGAGCCCAGACTAACTTTCAGATCAGAGTCTGAGGTCTGTAAAGTGACTAAGCCCTTTGCATTCTTCAGCTGGAGTGGGAGACTCTGGCTTCCTTCCCAATGTACTTAACAAATGTGATCTTTTTCCCTGTACTTCATCCATTGTTCTGCGCAGACTAGCAATAAGAGCACTAAGATGAAATAACTGTTAATAATATTCAGCTAAGTACTAAAGTATTTCATATTTTTCTTATTTCTTGCTTTGAAATCTTAATTTTTTATTTTTCAGAACACATGTGTACTGTGGTTTATTTCGATGACTGCATGTCCATACATCAGTGTAAAATATCCTGTGAGTCCATGGGGGCATCCAAATACCGCTGGTTCCATAATGCCTGCTGCGAGTGTATTGGCCCGGAATGTATTGACTATGGTAGTAAAACTGTCAAATGTATGAACTGCATGTTTTAGAGAAGGCAAAGAAATAGAAACCAAAGCAACTGAGTAAAAAAAAAAAAGGTATGAAAAGCTATTTTCTGAGCTGGTTGAATCAGAATGCCAGCAGGGTAAGAAGATGTAAAGAATTTGTGCTGGGTTACCTTCACAATATGTCAAATCCAGCAATGTGTTAAATTATGATAACTGATCCTATTGATTTTACTGTCCACTAGCAATAAGCCCTTTCCTCTTTACACATGTACGATTTTGGTTGTATGAGGAGCATTTGCACAGAGAACACCTTGAAAGTTCTGAGGTTTCTAACATAAAGCCTGAAGTCATTTTCTTCTCTAACATTTCAAAAGCGTTTTGTTTTGGAAGCATTAGAACATGCTAACATAAGTTACGATTCTTCATGCACGACTCCTAGGACACTGAGTTTTTATAGTTGCATGCCATTCTCCACTGTGCCTTGTATTGCTTATCTGTTCTATAAATAGGGTAGATATCTAAATACGTTACCCTGAAACTCATTAGAATCAGCATGAAAAGCTTAATTTCAAACCCTTTAATGTTGGTTTTAGAAAGTAAATGCTTACTATGTTTTACAATTTAAAATTCGAACATAGAATCCATCCTATAATACAAATACTTTAGGGAAAGCTTTAAGGAAAGCTTCTTCTTCTCTTCTCTCCCCCTGCCCAAAGTGCTCATGTAGGTAGTAATGAAGAGTGTGTATCAAGAATTTCAGGGCATGCCTATGAGACTGTTAACTATACCGCTAGCATAAATAGGAAGTTAAAGCATTTCTCTGACATAAATTACCAGCTTAAAAGGCACTAGGAATGGCACATGAATGTTAGGTCAGGCCCCACGTAGAGAGCAAGGAAACAGTTTGTCCCTTGTACAGAAGTGGTGGAGCTGGAAGGTGAAGCTGCGCTCAAGCGAAGAGTGAGCCTGCTCAGCCTCAGCGCACGCAGCCGCGTTCTGCCCTGGATGAGTGGTGGGAGGGGCTAAAGAAGAGAATGCGTGGTGTGGAGGGGGAGGTTGTAAATGCTGGGGATTCTAATGGGAAACAAACTAAAAACTATTTACATTAATTATTTTGTTATCTTGTAACCTTTCTTTTAGCTTTACATCTAGATCAGATGTTCTTATTAAACAAGTATAGTTATACATTAGGCGTTTAAGATTATGAAACCAAAAAAATCTTTTTCCAAGATGTTAACTTCAAATACACTACAGAATATTCTGTCAACTTTTTATATAATGTTTCAATAAAAATAAGCTTAGATACTATGTGCCCTTCATAGTAATAAAATTGCAATCCTCAAGCATCTAAACATATTTATATTACAGACTCTTAACTTTATAAAATTATTTTCTCAAATAGGACATATTTGAATTACATGTAATTTTTTAGGAATACTTCTTCGTATGTCTAAATATTTTAGTACATAAACATAGATAATGGTCTTAGACACTTCGTATTCATTATCTGAACAGTAATTACAAGATCATATGTAATATTATGATTAACCATCATAAAGTTTGAAGCCTTAATACCTTTCCTGCTCTTTCAGATAAACCCAGTGAATATTCATGGTACTTTAGCTTTTTGTAAAGTTGAAATTTAGCTTTTGGATGTATTTTTTTTTAATAGGAAAATATTGGGATATCCTTTTCTTACTTTTACCTAGAATGCCTCTGTTTAAAAGTGCCTTGAAAACATTTTAGCTCCTGTTCTTCATTAATACCAATGAAAGCGAAGGTTTTCTTCAACTTGAGAAAGCTTTAAAGGAACCTGTAGCCGGCTGATTCGTGTCGACTTTGCCATTTTTCAAAGTAGTTTCATATTTTCCTGTGAGTAGAGGAATACTTCTGTGTTTATTGACAACATGCTTAATGTCTCCTTAAATACAGCAACAGACTTTTTAAAACTGCATTGATTGTCTTTTTTAGGTCTTCATTATTAAATTTTCGAATGGAATAGATCTTCTTCACCCTATATTGGGAGGATAATTTCCTGAATCATATTATGTTTTAACTGATTTTTCTTACCTTTGTTTCTCCCACTAGAAATTATCCCTAAGTGTAATGCTTAATTTTCTAGTGTATAAAGGTGTTGAAAGACAGAATTCACCTGAAAGATTCCATTTCTGATTTTGACTATTAATATGTTTTCAAATTAAAAGTATACCATTTGGGAAGTCAGTAGTTCCACTAAAAATTAGACCTTTTATTACCACTGTAAGCACAATTTGCTTCTATGTATAAGTTCTGATTTAAAAAATTGTTTTTAATAAAAAAGTATGTTCTTACCTTTTTTATAACTAGATTAAAAACACTAAATTTTAAATCAGTAGATATTATAAAAGCAGTATATAAAAGGTTCTTTCCTATAGTAAAACATGTCCTTGACAGAAAATTTTTCTGTTCCCACCTGTCCCCCTAATAATATCTGATTATTACTGAAACTATAGTGGCACCAAATCAAGTGGTAATTCAAATGAAATATCTTTGTTTACATAGAATGCCATAAAGGAGAGACCTTCATTTAGAAATACGATTCCTATGGTTTCAGAAAACAAATTGAAGAGATGTTAGAATATTTGAACAATTATTTATAAATCACAGTAGCATTAAAATGGAGAAAAGAAATGAAATTTCTGGGAAAATGAGGTAAATATATAAATAAACATATTTAAAATTTGTTTTTATGGAAGCTTCTTTGAATATTTTTAAATCTATTATGCATTCCCCTGAGCCTATGTTTATTGTATTTGACATGATCCACAACATATAAAATTATGTATTTTTTCTTTGGTTGTGCGTATAAACAAAAAAGTATTTTAATAAAAAATTGAAATGACTGCGTAATGTTTTTTGTTAACTTCAGCATAGAACAGCAGAATAGGTTTGACATATCTGTCTAGTGAAGTTACTTCTTTAAAGATTTTATTTATTTACTTTTAGAGGAAGGGGAAGGGAGGGAGAAAGAGAGGGAGAGGAACCACAATGTGAGAGAAATACCTTGATCTGTTTCCTCTCATTGACCGGTTGCCTCTCCCACACCCCCAGCTGAAGACTGGCCCACAACCCAGGCATTTGCCCTGACTGGGAAGCAAACCAGCGGCCTTTTGGCCTCCAGGCCAGCACTCAACCCACTGAGCCACACCAGCCAGGGCTAAAGTTAATGTTTAAGGGATCAGCCAAAGCATGTCCCCTTCTCTCTGGATGTCTCCACAGATTCTGTTGAAACAAAGGATCTATAACAGTTTGCTGTCTGCTTTTTCAAAATATATTTTATTGCAATACAGGGGAAATTTGGAAATGAAATAATTAACTATTCTCCTTGCTCCAAGGGTCTTGTGTTGACAACCAGCCTTACAAGAACTATCTGGTGGTTGGAAGGAATTACAGGAAGGTCAGTGTAGGAAAATAACTCTCATCTCTCCTGTAGTAATTCTTGCAGGGTATTTTTAGAATTGAGATCTATAGGCTGTACACTCATGGAAGAAATCGGCGTAATTTTACAGAATGTATATTTTGACAGCCTGATGGATGGGGGATCTAGAGGGCAGAAAATTCAAAAAGGTAGATTACCAGCTTGCGTGACTTAAGGGAATGACAGATCTGATGAATTTGGGGGTGTATAATTAGTTTCTAGAAAGAGTACATTTAATAAGAAAAGTTTTTTTGCTGAAGATGTCCGTGGCAGTTTTCATGTGGAGCTGAGAGGCAGAGAGGGTTAACCTGGAGATGCGGAGTTGAGAGGGACTATCTCTAAGCTTGAACAGTCAGCAGAGACCAGACAGCTGCCAACTGTGGCGCCCTTGGCCTAGTCAGGCTTCTCCACACCTAGCATGTTTTGGTTTCCTAAGGAAGCAGACAATGCCCTTAGCTGAGTATTAGGAGTTATGACTCAGACCTTTTAGATTTTTCCAATAAAAAAATTAATTTATTTCACATTATTTTACTTTGAAGTCTGTGCTGCAAGGATGGAGCCAGCAGTAATTCTTTTGAGATGAGAATTCTTACAGCAGCAACAAAGAGAAAAAAGGTTTCTGCCCTCCCACACTGGTGCTGGGACTCAGAAGCCTGGAGAAGTGCAGAAACCCTGTCAGTCATGGGCACAGAAATTCCCTCACTTGACTGAAGGTAGCCACTGCAGTTAGACATAGTCACCACTGAAATATCTTTAGGGCAAAAATTGCATTGCTGACCCTCCTAACTTCTGTACTCCATGCTGCAGCAGAGTGGGTGGGGTGTTCTAATACACATGTGCAGGCAATCACTGCCCCAACCCATTTCAGATTGAAAAATAGCAAGGTCTTTTCACTCCTTTGCCTCCAAAGGTTTGAGTTACCCAGTAGGAAGTAGAGCAACACAGACAACCTGCCTTTTGTTTTCAGAAGCTCACCTGCTCTAGGGGATTTGGCTGGGGGCAGGGGACAGTGCCAGTGACTCTGGGGCCCAGAGAGAGAGGATCTACAGACTGCCCCAGCCTCAACATGCTTTAGAAGACACTAGAGGTCTAAGACTTGGCAGTTCACAATGAGCCCTGGCTCCGGAGCCCGCAGTTGCCTTTTCCTAGAGGTTTCAATGTAAGAATATTAGCAGCTCAGCTCAGCCCTTATTGTCCAGGGCCTCCCAAACTTGCCTCTAGGATTATGAGACCCAGGCAAGATAGGTGGCAGAGACTGTCTCATGGCAGACATTCAATGGGATGGGGTTTAGAGTTAGATATTATTAGATTTAAAGAAAATAATGAGGTGTGAAATGCTGAACCCCTGGGTTTGGGGAATGGCAACTCGACTCCAAGCTTCATGAACCTGGGCCGCCTCCACATTTCATACCACGTTCTCTAGCTCTCTCCAGTCTCCTTGCTGGTTGCTGAACCCTTCCACAGCACTCCAAGTTCATTCCACCTTTGGGTTTTACGTAAGTTGTTTCCTTTGCTATGTCTGTTTTATGCAAATTTTGGCTGCTTGTTCTCATTCAGATCTCAGTTCAAATATTTCCATCACCATTTCTAAAATAGCATCCCCTTCCTTCATCACCCCAATCCTACTACCCTGTTTTATTTGTTTAACAGCAGGTAAGTCTCCAAAAGTATTTACTGGTTACTTATCTTTTCTCTCCTAGCATAAAGGTAGGGACCGTGCTTCTCCTGTTTATCATTACCTGAAACACAGTTCCTCAGCACCCTAAAATGGCAGGCACAAACTGTTTTATGGATGAATGAAGGACAGCGCAACTCCTCAGCACGCCCTTAGGGCCCCACTCTTCGGTCCTGCCGGGCCTGCGAGGCCTGCCTGAGACCTCTTCATTTCACAGTCCCACTGAGCTGCATCAGTCCCCCTGTAAATGCTGTATCATCAGCCTGGGACACTTCCCTCTGCGCCCTCCCCTCACCCTTTTCACTGACTCACTCACAGAGGTCTCCGCTTAGTTAGCCTTCGTTATTCTAGATCCTCCAAATCATTCCAAGGTTGAAAAACAGGTTTCTATTAAGCAAGGTAATTTAACTATGATTTCTTATGACTTCATTAGAAACGGATACCAGAGAACCAATAGCACCAGTTGAAAACAAATAGAGGCCAGATTAGATGGCAAGACTTGAGCCAAGATTTAGCCAAACATTTCCTACCACCACCACCAAAAACAACAACAACAACAACAAAAAACCATGGCCTAAAGCAGCGCCTGCCCCTGGAGGAGTAGGACAAAATGTGTGTTCCTTATGGACAACTGACTACCAAGAGGAAAAGCATGCCCAGTCTTCCCACATTTGCTAATCAAGTTATAACTCTGTCCCCTACCCAGGCTGGAGGGGTGGGGATGGTGGTAATAAATATATAGGGCAGAGAAAAGCCCAGATGTGCACTAAATTATGTCCTGCCCGGGAAGGAAACATCGGGGTCAGGGAAAAAGTGTTCTCGACAAGTAGTCCCATAACCCAGGCCCTTTAGGTCCAAATTACACACATTACCTATGTCTTCCCAAGTTTTCAGAGAAGTCTACACATTCCATTGAGGTTAATAAAAAAAAATTGGACTTCGCATATCTTTAGTTATTACGTTTTTGTCTTATTCTCTATGTACCCTCTGATGACATCTTCAAGTATGGAATGTCTTTAGGAAGAAGAACTCTCAAGAACTTATAACCTGATGGAATCTTGAATCTTTTCATGTTCCAATGGTCATACAACTTTTTTTAATCCTCACACAAGGATATACGTGTTGATTTTAGAGAGGAAGGGAGGAGAGAGAGAGAAACATTAATGTAAGGGAAACATCGATCAGTTGCCTCCTGTATACACCCCCACTGGGGATTGAACTCAAAATCTTTTGGTGTGTGGGACAACACTCCAAAAAACTCAGCCCCTGGGCCAGGGCCAAAGGTCATACAGCTTTTAGGATTTGGGTTATCTCAAAATGACTTTGACTAAGTAGTGGCACAACTTTGAGTTCGTTCTCTAGCTAAAGGTTTTGCCAGAGTAGCATTCTGATGTGTTTAATTTCAGTGGTTAAACTTTGGTGTCTAGTTCACTCATGGTGGTCTATTTTACATATATTTTAAACTTTCGGAGTGTGAGCTTGTGCTCAGCATGACTCTGTGCCATTCCTAAGAGGCCTGGATTGTGGATATATACTTTCCAGAAAGATTTTTATTTGCATCTGCAGCTACTCCCGGAGATTACTAACCTAGAAAACCTTGGTGTGAATTTCTTGGTTTACAGGAGTTAAGTATACACATCAGTAGAAGACATTTGAACTACAGAGCAGCATGAAGGTTTGCTCGTGGTCATGTACTCTTCGGGAGACATTTGCTCCATCCAGAGCCCAGAACGACATGGATGGTTGTTCTTTTGTCCTTGGTTCTCCCATTGTTAGAGGGAGGATGTTTTCCAGTCCATATTTTTTGGAAACTCTTGAAAGGGTCTCAGCTTCCTGGGCAGCGGGGAGGGCCTCTGTGCTGTAATCCCTAAATTGTGTGGGCCTATACTTCATCCTCTGTCTTCTTGCCCAATAAAGTTCTTGTCTCTTGGTTACTGAAATTAGCCAACACCCCCAGGACAGCAGAAACAACTGTGCCAATCTGGCTTATAGCTTCAGCATCACGTTTTTATTTTTTGATCTGGAGAACTGCCTTAATTTTCATAAAGTTAGCTTTATGAAAATTTTAAAAGATTGGTTATGTTTTATCAGCATTTCTTACTGGTTTTCATCAGGAATTTTTTTCCAGTCTGCAAATTACTGGGGATAGAGCTTTGAACACTTACTTTTCAATATAAAAATGAATATGTTAGTAAGGTTGAGGATTCAAAGAAGGATAGTGTCAAGAATTCAAATTCCTGGTAGACATTACCTGGGGTAATTTCCTTCTCACTATGACCACGCAGTGGCCTCTTCTGTGTTGTAATTAGCAGGCATCCAGTCACAGCTGCTGTCAAGACTCCTATCTCAGGGAGGACAGCCTATCTGTAGCTCAAGAATTTGAAAGTTGAAGGTAGACATCCAGAAACCCAGGCACCTCTTTGGAAAAAAGTTCTACCAGTGACATGCTCTAGAGTTGACATGTGTACTGCCCTTCCTAATTTAATACCTTTGATTCAGGGAGTTACCCCAACAACCTTCCAGGTAAACGCTTGATCTTTCTTTAGAATCTATTTCTGTTCCTTGTACCAATACTAAATTTCTTAGAAAGTACATTTAAAATCAGGTTTGGGATATTAAAACATAAGTGATACTGTAATTAAAGCAGTGTGGTACTGGTATATTAACAGACATATCCATGGCATAAGTCCAAAAATAGTTACAAATGCATAAAATGTGAAGTATAAGGTGGACTTACATGCCAGTGGAGAATTGTTAAATGTGGGAGCAATTGGATAACCAACTGTCTTAGTCAGTTTGGGCTGCCATTACAAATATCATAGATTGGATGGCACAAAAAACAAACATCTATTTTTTCACATCTATTTTCACATCTATTTTTTCTGGAGGTTGGAAAGTCTGAGGTCAGGATGTCAGTATGGCCAAGTTTTTGGTGAGGGCCCTCTTCCTGATTAAGTTCTCACATGGTCTTTGCTTGATGTGTATATACAGAGAAAGAGGTTTTCTGCTTTTTTATTTTAATCCTCACCCAAGGATATATTTATTGATTTTAGAGAAGGGGGAGGGGGAGAGAGACAGAGAAACATCTATCGGTTGCCTCCTGTACACACCCCAAATGGGGATCAAACCCAAAATGTAGGTATGTTCCCTGACCAGGAATTGAACACACAGTCTTTTTGGTATATAGGATGATGCCCCGCCCAACTGAGGCACCTGGCCAGGGCTCTGTCTCTTCTTTTATAAGGACATCTATCTCATCACTGGAGCTCTACTAATATTACCTCATATAAACCCAATTACCTCCCAAAGGCTCCATCTCCAGACTAGCACATGAGGATTAGGGTTTACACATATGAATTTTGAGGAGAACACAAACATTCAATCCATAGTGTTAACCATCTAAAAAAGAATAAAGCTAGAATAATACCTCACATCTTATAACAAAGCAATTCCATATCAATCAAAAACCTAAATACAAAAAAATTTAAACTAGAAAATTTCTCCCAATAGAGTTAATGTTTAATCTCAGTGTAAGGGAGGTCTTCCTAATTTAAAAATTTCAGCCCTGGCTGATGTAGCTCAGTGGATTGAGCACTGGCCTGCGAACCAAAAGATCGCAGTTTGATTCCCAGTCAGGGCACATGCCTGGGTTGCAGGCCAGTTCCCAGCAGGGGACACACGAGAAGTCAACCATACACTGATATTTCTCTCCTTCCCTTCCCCTCTAAAGATAAATAAATAAAATCTTAAAAAAAGAAAAGAGTGTTGACAATTACAACATTAAAAAATAAATTTAAAGCCAGTAAAGATTGATACATTTTACTACAAAGCCAAAATTTGAATTTGGAAATTTTTAAAAAAAAACAGCATAAACAATGAAAAGACATGATAAAATGGGAAGATTTTTTTGAGCAGTCAGTAATAAAAAGAATAACAACTTGGTTTAAAAAATAGTTGAAAGTATATAAATGGATTATTCAAAGAAACAGGAAATGCTAATGACTATAAAGATTCTCAACCTCTCTCAAAGTTTAAGAAATGCAAATTAGGATGTGAACACAAAATGAAAACATGGAAATAGCATATTCATCTGTCAAATTGGCAGTCGTCAGCATTTTCATCTGTAAAATTGACAGTGATAATCTAAAAATAATTTGAGAGACAACAAGCATTTATTGTTCTTTGTGAAGCCCTGACTGAAGTACAAACCCACATACTGTTCTAATTAGGAGGCAAGGCAAGGGGTATATATGAAAAAGGGAAGAAGAACAATTATGTTAATGAAGAGGAACAAATTAATGAAAGGGAAAAATTACAATACAAGGAAGACATTTCTGTAGGTGTCAATAAGCTAACTGATGTTAATCTAAAGAATGTTTTTCATTTCCAGTCCATTACTCATAGTATCTGCTTTCTTGTTATCTTTGCATAGAGTTGTGTGGAATACAGTGTTGTGTTAGGGCCACTTTGTTAGGGTAAAGGTTACTTTGCCCAGTTTTAACATTCCAAAGTTATGTAATGTAGTTTCTCTAGGACAGCAGCTCTCTCTTCATTTTAAAGTGGTTCCATTTATATTATTGTTTTATTACAGTGTTCAAAAAGCCATACAACACTTAATATTGAAGAGATCATGAGAAATCAGTCATACATCATTTATGGGAATGCAGTTTTTCACAACATCTTTAGAGGGGAGGGGTCCATTTGGCACATAGGCATTGACTCAGCTATTTCATGTCTAGCAGTTTATCCTACAGATCAGATTTACACATGTGGTACAAGGGCATCCACTCAGCATTGTTTGTAATGCAAAGTATTGGACCTACATGTCCAACAATGGTCATGAATTATGGGACATTCTTATAATGCAATACTATGAAAAATAATGGATAGTCTCTAAGATATATTTTTTATGTTTTTATTTTTAAGTATATTTTTTGATGATGCTATCACAGTTGTCCTAATTGTTTTCCCTTTGTTCCCCTCTACCCAATACTCCCCTTACCTCCAGCAATGTCTCCCCTTAGTTTATGTCCATGGGTCATGCATATAAGTTCTTTGGCTTCTCCATTTCCTGTATTATTCTCAACATCCCCCTATCTATTTTGTACCTACCAATTGTGCTTTTTAATCCCTGCATCTTTCCCCCCATTCCCCCTCCTTCCCCATCCAAGCTGATAACCCTCCAAATTATCTCCATACCTATGATTCTCTTCCTATCCTGGTTGTTTGCTTAGTTTTTTTGTTTTTATTTTTTTAGATTCAGTTATTGATAGTTGTGAATTTGTTGCCTTTTTAATGTTCATACTTTTGATCTTCTTTTTCTTAAATAAGTCCCTTTAACATTTCATATAATAAAGGCTTAGTGATGATGAACTCCTTTAGCTTTACCTTGTTTGGAAAGCACTTCATCTGCTCTTCCATTCTAAATGATAGCTTTGCTGGATAGAGTAATCTAGGTTGTAGGTCCTTGCTTTTCATCACTTTGAATACTTCTTGCCTGCAAAGTTTCTTTTGAGAAATCAGTTGATAGTCTTGCCTCTTGGCTGCAAAGTTTCTTTTGAGAGATCAGTTGATAGTCTTATAGGAACTCTTTTGTAGGTTACTCTCTACTTTTCTCTTGCTGCTTTTAGGATTCTGTCTTTATGTTTTACCTTTGGCATTTTAATTATGATGTGTCTTGGTGTGGTCCTCTTTGTGTCCAACTTGCTTGGGACTCTGTGCTTCTTGGACTTGTATGTCTATTTCCTTTACCAAATTAAGGAAGTTTTCTTTCATTATTTTTTCAAATAAGTTTTTGATTTCTTGCTCTTTCTCTTCTCCTTCTGGCATCTCTATGATTCAGATGTTGACATGTTTGGAGATGTCCCTGAATTTTCTTATACTATCCATGGTTTTTTTTAAATTCTTGTTTCTTCTTTCTGTTCTGGTTGAATTCTTATTTTTTCCTTATGTTCCAAATTGTTGATTTGAATCCCAGATTCCTTCCCTTCACTGTTGGTTCTCTGCCGCAGCCTGCTGCGGCTAGGGTGGTCGTAAGTCAGGGTGAAGGACTGATTAATAATAATAATAATAATGGAGAGGGCCAAGACTCTGCTGGTAAAGGCGAGTTTATTGAAGGAGACTAAAGCTTTTAAATACAGCGCCTCAAGAGTTACAAGGCATATATCAGTCATGTCCTTGAGATAAAGTTTACAAGTTCCCTCAGGACGAGGTTCTCATAATGCATACTTCCTTGCACCTGCCAAGAAGGCCATGTTTTCTTTTTGCGCATGGGAACAACCAGATATCCAAAGGTCGGGAAGTGGTCAGAGCCCAAAACGACCTGAGGCTAGAAACCAGGTCTCTATCACCACTCCCGCAGTGAGAAACCCTCTCCTTAACCCCTTATGGCTGTTGGGTCCCTACAGTTCTCTATAGATTTTATTTCACTTAGTGTAATCTTCACTTCTTTCTTTATGCTGTTGCTATACTCAGTAAGTTCTTTGAGCATCCTGATTATCAGTGTTTTGAACTCTGTATCTGATAGGTTAGCTATCTCCATTTTATTTAGTTCTTTTTCTGGAGTTTTGATCTGTTCTTTCATTTGGGCCATATTTCTTTGTCTCCTCAATTTGGCAGCCTCCCTGTGTTTGTTTCTGTGTATTACATATAGCTGCTTTGACTCCCTGTAAAAGGCACCTATAAATTGTGTGGGGCAGAGCCTTAGGTAATCATCAGCATGGTGCAGCCCACTTCACCACTTTGTGGCTCTATGAGGGGGGTAGGGCTGGAAGAGGGGATTGTGCTACTGTCTGGCTTCTGCGGGTTTGCCTGGCATGTGCCCCATTTTGTTACTTCACCTACTTTCCATATGCCACTGGCGCCTTTCCAGCTGCTGCCCTGGTGTTGAATCCCAGAGTGGGTGAGTTTGCTATATTTTATGACCATGCAGTCCTTTAAGCAAAGTTTCCTGAAAATCCAGCAGTTTCTTCTGCTGCCCCAACATCCACTGGTTTTTACAGGCAGAAGTTATGGGGGGTTATCTTCCCGATGCTGGAATCCTGGGCTGTGTGGTCTGTACTAGGGCTGCGATCACTCGCTCCTAAAGTATCCCTCC
>PVKM010032129.1:0-16535 GCA_004027735.1 Carollia perspicillata
CAGTCTCTGCAGTTTTTCTCACTTCATCCTTCTTCCCTGCACCAGGTTATTAGTTATCCCAGAATCTCAGGGTGTGAGTGCGAGGGGAGGCATCAGGTAGAAAGAACGCTGTCGTTCCCTTCCCGTGGAATATTATTGGTCACATTCTTCAGTGACTTTTCCCCTGATACCCAGCTCATCTGAAGCTGGAAGATTTCCAGTGAAATAAGTTACCCTACCAAAGTTTCTTACCAGTATGGTTTTGATGTATCCTGATGTTCCACTTGAACTTGAGCAAAGAATTGCTTTTATTATTTTCCTAGGGCCTGCAACTGAGAAAGCAGAGTTGGGGGTGAGAACGTTGATGCCTAGTTCCCTGCAGCAAAGGGGCTCTGCGGAAACATGTCGAGGCCCTATTTAGGACTAAATCATGTGTGATTTAGCAATTTTTGTTCTAGTAAACAGGAAGCCCCTATACTAAGAAGTATTCAATGAGAATACTCTAAAAATTCAATGAGAATCCAGTACTGAGATTATGAGTGTGCGTAGTGCTGAGGTGGTTTATTTTCATCAGTGACCAGTCCCTGTGGGCAGGGTTTGGACTGTGATTCTCACTGAGCAAGAAGAGGAAGTGAGTAAGAGAAAAAGCTGATGAGCAGAGAGAAATGGTGACAGGTTCCAAATGTCCTTTGTTTTTCTTTCCTTTCCTTAGCTCAGGGTGGGAGGGAGATAATAATGATAATTTTCGAAGTCTACAAGTGTTATTATCTTAGGGCACTAGAGATGGAATCTTTAAAAATAGGTAAAAATGACCTGATGTAGACATCTTTTGGGAATTTCAGTTCCTGGGAAGTACAGACATAATTACAAGATTTCTTTACCATCCTACCTAAAGTATTCTTTTATTGTCTCCTCTCGTACCTACCAATTCCTTGAGCCCACTATCTAATAAGTAAACTTAAAAGTAAATTCAGTCAAATTAAAAAAAAATAGCATAGCAGCACAACTGAAGTCAGTTTTGAGAAAGTTACCTTTCTCACACATTCTATGGGATTTGAAAAAACTAGGAATATAAAATTGTGGCGAAATAGACTAAATTTAGCAGGGAAAAAACGGTCACAACTTCTGGGATTTGCTGCCTAAAGAGAGGGTAGCCATCTGCTGTGTTCTCGCAGGGTCCACCTCCCCTTCGCAGGCCGAGCCAAACTGACTTCTTGCTGGAAGGCCGCTGAGCAAAGGGGATGCCACAGTTCTGGAACTTGGTTACTAACCGAAGCATTGTTAGTTCAGAGTTTTCAGCAGTTCTTTGTGTTTGTGTGCATGTGTGTGTGTGGGGGACATTCCTTTGTTATGGGAGGACCACCACAAATACCTTATTTTGCCCATGTGGTTTTTAGGAACTAAAGTTCTCTGCTATTCCTATAAAAGATTGACTTCATTGTGGGCAGCGTTGGATTTTTGCAGACTTTATTTCCTTTAGAAAATGCTGATTTTTCTAAATATGACTTAGATGATATTTGGTATTAAAAATTATTTGTTATTCCTATGAAGCAGGGGTGCGTGTGTGTGTTTTCACAGTTATCCACAGGCTCTATATATGTGGTGTAATATTATATATGTTATATATACATAATTTGTTTAATGAAAATCAGTTGTCAGCTAGGCCAGTGAAGGGTCAGGGAACTGCTATGCTGATTTTAACTTTTTCTCAAAAGACCTCTAATGAAGGGTGAAATTTCAAGAGCTCTTAGCATATTAAAAAAAAAAAGGGTTAGAACTTGGCAAATGGTATTGCAGAGTAGGGTATAACCTGGTAGATGTCAAAGATAGGAATGTGGGAACGTTGAAATAAAAGGGTAGCAAGAAATTTAGCCTGAAAGACGGGAACATGTTATCAGACAAAGGATCCTGGGGAGAATTGAAAGTGGGGAGTTCAGCAGACAGCGTTAGACCCTGTGTGTGCAGTGAGTTGTGTTGTTGGCATAAATGAATAGGTCTGAACGTGGAACTTGGAGTAGAATCTGTATTTTAAAGTGAGAAGGGCCTGTAGGAGGGACTGAAGGTGCCCTGTGCCAAGCACAATGCTTTCGTGCTTGTATTTCCAGGGGCGGCAAGGGTCCTGGAGCTAGTTAGACATAGTCTCAAAAACTGGCCCTGCCACTTTTTCGCTTGGTGGCCCCAAGCAAATTAGCTAACCTTTCTGAACTCTAGTTTTCTCTTGTGTAACGGGGGGGTTGGGGTGGGAGAAAGTTTTCCTGTGCCAGATATTTGTGTGAATAAAAATTAAAAGTGCTCCAAAGCACGTGGAATATTTTAGCTACTCTGTGAATGTTGATTTCCTGCTCTCTTTTTAATAGTTTAGAACACTGAGGTTTAGAGATTTGGTGCTGTTTTTGATAAAGAGTTTTGGCCACATTTAGGCTCCTTTTTCTCTGGTCTGATTCCCCCACCCCCATTAGAAGTTGTCACCCCTCGAATTTCAATGAACACCGCTAGGCAACTGGACGCATGGGGTGACGCTAGGTCATTAGGCAGTTTGTAGGAAGGCAGTTACTCCTTTCTGTTTCCTAGAAAAGCACAAAAAATAGCACTATTAGGAAGACAGTAAGGCAGAGGGCCAATCAGTTGTCCCTGAAGGTACATAATTTAATCCAGTGGCCGAGTGAGAGAGAAAAGAATTGTGAGATATTATACAGTAGTTAATGGCAGGCACTCAGCAGATCCGAGTGGAGTAGTAAAAGCATTTATTGAGGAAAAAAATGTTTCTTGATGAGCCACGGGAATGATAAAGCTAAGCTTTTGGGTTATTGCAGACATAAGATGAAAGTTATGTTTCAGCTTTGAGATAATATTTCCTCTGTCATTTCCTGGCATAATTATCTGGACGTTAGCAAGACACAGGACTGAACTTTGAACTCACTGGTTCAAACACAGGGAGCAGAAGCTCAAAAAAGTCTATGAGATCAGTCTGCACTTTTGCCATAGCACTCTGAGGCTGCAGTCCTGTCTTAGTCACTCAGGATAGATTTAAAAGGGCACGGGCCCAATCTCCCTCTCTTTCCCCATTTGTTTTCTATGGTAAAATGTACCAGGGTGATTGCGTCTGTGCATAGTACAAGTCGAGAGCCATGTGACTTGTGGTTTTCTGAATGTACTGGTTGCTTTTTCCAATGTGTGATATCCACCCTGCTCCGAGGAATACAGCCTGGGAGCAGATATGTAGATTTGTGGGTGTACAGACATGAGACATGGTGTACCCTCTACTGGGGCTGTGGTCCTGGTGGGCAGACGGGAAACAGACACGCTGGGTGGTGTGTTCTCGGATGGTCACTGGAGAGACTGATGTCGTTTCATAGTCCATATTTCACAATAAGGCGCTAAGCCTCGCTCTCTATCCTCTCAGAACTGAACCATGTGCACAAGCCTAAAAAAGGAAAACTAAAAGCAGAACATGAAGAATATGTTCCATTATAAGCTTAGGAGGGAGGTGAAAAGTTTAAGCAAATGAAAAACAGAATCATTGTCAACGGTTGGATATCATGGTTCAACCTACAAATGTACCCCGCCATTAACCAACTGCCAACAGTCTTATGTGGGGCAAAAGAAAATACTACATGATATAAGAGAGATATTTAACTCTTTTTCCTTAGCTTGATAAAAGGCAGGCGTTCAATCTTTTACCAACTCTTATGTGCTATGGAGAAAGAGTTTTAATAGGGAGTGAAATAACAGACCCCTGCCACAGAGACATGAAGCTGGTATAATCAGAGGAGGAAAAAGACCATATTATTTAGGATAAACAAGAAGGGGAGAGCAATTTAATTGGTTCCTGATGTTCCACATAACACAGGCCAGAGCTCTTAAAACCTAGTGGCTTATTTTTATTTGTGAACAGATTTGATTTTTTTTTTTTTTAAATGGGTTTTCCATCTGTGTTGGTGGAATTCCAGTTAAGGAACTTCGATCCTGGCTGCTTTGATCTGGTGCTCACCTTTCAAAGCCATGAAAAGGTCTTCTTTTTCCTTTATGTAAAAGTACTTCCAGCCAATATTTAATATGAAAGAGATGTTTATCAGACTTAGGATGGGCATATTGAAGCCATTCAGGGGTTGGCGTCTCCTTTCCCTGTCTCCTTTTTTTCCTACGCACCCTTCCCCCACAAGCAGTCTCAGTGCCTTGACTATATTTCCTGTTGTGAGTTTGTACAGCTGAAGGAGGTGTAGGTAGCAATTAATAAAGTCCTTATAAAGGAGAGAAGAAAAGAATGACGGGGGGGTTGCTGCGTAAGGAGAGATGTGCTTTAATGCAATGGTAAAACCTCTGACGGACAGCGGGCTCTGATTACTTCAGAGAGCTGACAATTTCAGAACTGTTTGCCAGATCTTGATGTGAAGCCCAGACGTAGAGGCGGTGTTTGGAAGATAATTCTCCGTGGGTGCTGCTGTTCCTCCCCGCCTTTCTGTTTCTAGTAAGGCTATCTGTCTGTAAATTATTTAAATTCAGCAATCAAATAAGTCTCTTTGTGAACTTTTGCAAATAAAATGGAGTTTGTTATTTTAAAAACCAACCAATGGTGATGAAGTAGATCTTTCTTCACTTGAAAGAAGTCATCTAAGTCCTAGACACAAAGCCTAGTCATCTGAGATGATTTGAGAGCAAACTAACATTTTTTTCAGTTCGTTTTTCACATTTTTAATATAAGCTGTGATAGTTTCTATTAAATAATTACTAATTAACATTGTTTCTTTTGTAAGTGTGATAACAATAGAACTTGTGTTTCTCTCAATATTTAAAGCAAAACACTCAGCAAGACAGAAATGCTTCCACTTTAAGGAAAATAGATTTTTGATCAACCCTAATGTGCAAAGTGAGATGCAGGAGAATGAATATGTACACATCAAAAAGAATTCATTATTTGACCCCCCAAATACTACAAAATTCCTTTGAATTACAGACCCTAGAAATAAAGTTTAAAGATACTTTTATTAACCATAATCTAATTAATATACAACTTTTAAGTAATATCAATGACAATAAAAATATTATATTTCTAAACAGTTTCCTTTTAGCTTTGTGTTGTAATAAAACAATGGCCACAGGCTTTGCCTACATTACCTGCTTTTGCAGCCAACAGGTTTGGAAGAGATTCCTTCATGTGCTACTAACACAGACTTCTAAAACCACATGGAGGAATTAAGCCTTTTTTACATCAGGGCCATAGGATGGATGGTTTCTTGAAAAATAATTAGTGAAATTGTAGTGAAGACTAAAGGAGGCAGGACAATGTCAGCTTTTAAATATTCCTTTATCTCAGAGTCCAGATGATGGTAGAAAAATGCTCGAGCTATAGGTCAGCTGTTGCAATGTTTCTCCCTGAATCAAAGAGGGAGGGGACTTTATGGATCCCAGCTGTGCTGACTTTCGGGTTTCCTGGCTCTTTGCTATTCTGTAGTTTGTAGTCTACATGTCCAAAGCTCAAGGGACATTTCAGTTCAGCAGCTTGCTTGACTTTGCTTTGCTTTGCTTTTCGAGTGTCACATAGTTGTAACGATCAGCTTACTGTCATGATGCACATAAATGGCAGGCCAAGGCAGGAACACACACACACACACACACACACACACACACACACACACACACAGAAAGACAGAGAGAGAAGAATGGAGAAGAGGAAGAAAGACTAGATACCAGAAAGTTAACCTAGTGTATTTTATTCCATTTCAAAGAAGCAAAAGGGGACAGGAGAAAGGAAGTAAGGAACTGAAGCATCAAGAATTGGGAAGACCGAAGGCCTTGTTTATCTTTTACATCCTAAGTTTTATTGTGTGTCATGATCACCTGGAAAGCTTGTCAAATGAGGAATTCCAAGACTTGCTGACAGTTTTGGATTTGTCCAGGGCCCAGGATTCTGCATTTTAACAAGAAACACATTAATAGTCACAATAATGTTGAAAGGCAGTTCCTCCCAGGTATGGGGGCCTGTAGCAGTTGCTTGAAGATGGGCGAAATGCACATAATACAGTCACATAAACAGAAGAAGAATGAGCATTTCAGAGGGAACTAGGGGAACATAGTTGGAGAAGTGCATGGTGAGCAACAACAACAGGGAGACTAATGAGATGTGGGAGGATGAGGGTAAAAAGAGAAGGTAAGTAGCTACGGAGATTCTTGTTGGCTACAACACCCAGATTTGCCTGTTGAGTTGAAATCCAAGATAAATCGGTGCTGTTTAGGAGCCAAAACTTGTGGTTATATTCCTTGATCCCTTGGGCAGTCACATGTCCCAACACCCCTCTTTGAGATACTTATTGCACAATAGGGACATCATAAGAAAGTGTATCAGAAATAAATGACTAATTAAACCCATTGTCCTCATTCCCAGAAGTTCTACTGAGGCACCTACTTTTTGTTCATGAGAAAGATGGAATTTTAAAGTAGCTGAAAGGAAATCAGATCTAGAGAGATAGGATCTAAAATTGCCAATAGAAAGATGGGAGCCTGTTATTCTCAGCCTCAGAAAAGAAAACTTCAAAACTTCGAAGTTCAAGTGTGTGTTTGAAGAGTTTAGAGTTCAAAATTGTATCTGGTTAGCCACTGATAATTACAAAATTTCTACATATGAGGGACTTGGAGGCAGCCATAAGGTTGGAAGAAAGCCTGAGGTTGGGTTTGCATTAGCACTTTACATAAGTTTGAGAACAGTTGTTCATCTGAAACAACCAGGGGTGATGGAGATTATTGGTGGTAGGGCAGGGATGCTTAAAGTGATCCCAGACCCTTTTTTGATGAGCCAACAATGAGGCTACTACTCCCTGAAGCAAACTCACATAAGGTCCCACTAAAATATCTATGAAACCACAGAGAAAATGAAAACATGAGTCTTACAGAGACTCACCAACAATTGCCCACATCCTGGAGGGGACTCAGCTGACTACAAAGACCTTGAAATAACTTCTGCGCAACCTACTGCCTAAAATGAAGCAAGGTGGAAGTCCCCTGCAGTCTCTTTGTTTCAACAGCAGACACTTGCTGGTCTGCCAATCCATTCATTGTCCTTGGGTCATCCATATGAAGGCACATGGGGACACCTGGTTCCCTTGCATGGCACACACGGGTATGGGAAGCCATCACTCCAGCCACCTCCTTCTGCCAATGCTGCATTATAGCTGTCACATACTGTTGGACACCCGTCACAGTGAGCAAGTATGCACAGGGCTACTCTTGACCGAGGGAAGCAGTCCACTCACTGAGGAGTCCTCAGTTTCCCTGATACCTTTTCTAGATGCTTTTTATTGATCTATACCCTAAGAGGAGGAAAGTGAGTTACTGGGATCTGAAGACTTCCTATCTATTCTTTTTCTCCAAACTCCATGAGAATAATGAAGTTCCTTCCTGTGTGGCCAGGCCTTTGCTTACTGAATACTCTATTCTTTACACTTGTAGAGGAATTCTATGATCACATTAGCAATTATGACGTGAGAGCTCAAATAATTTAGAAAATTCTTTTCTCTATGGGCAAAGCCATTTGACAGTCAGAAGCTAAACATTGACTGCCCTCTTTCTCTTGCGTTCCTGGTGTTAATGGTTCTAATCACCTCTGACCATCATCATTCAAGTTAGAATGCTCAAAAAGGGAAAACGTTAAAATATTTCAAAAAATATTATTCATATTACACAAACATGTCCCCAGTTAATAATTTTGAAAGAGTTGCTTGTTTTTATTTACAGGCATTTTAAATTGGTATGTAATCTCCTTGTTGATTAAGGGGGGCAAACTACCTTCTCACCTTCAGCCCTTCCTCATCCTCTTATTGGCTTTCTTCAGGTCTCTGTTCAAATGCCATCTTTGCAAAAGGTCTTTCCTGACCATTCTGTCTAAAATAAGCGCTCCCCTAAAGACTCTGCATTCACTTTTCCCCACTCTTTGTAACACTTATTGCTACCTGATGTGTTATTTGCTCATTGGTTGATTTTCTGTCCCACTCTCCCTGCTCCCAACATTGGAATGTCAACTCCTTGAGGGAGAGCTACAGGGTATTTCGTTAACTACCCTGGTCCAAAAGGGGGCTTTTCTGCATTTATTAAAATGTATTTTTTCTCTTTTAATGTCACTTTGGGTCATTTTAAATATTGCCATGTGTTCTAGGATGTTGCTTTTAGAATATTTTCATCTAAACATATAAGTCAAATTGATTTGTACATTTTTACTGTATTAAAATCTCCTTGCATTTCTAATAATTTTTGGTGTAGATGGTTAATGCAATATTGTTTGATATACAAAAGTTCATTACTACATTTTTTTGATAAATTATTACTACTATCTTTTTTTATAAATAATACTATTAATTATCCATCTTCATCTTACTTAAATTTTCCCTTGAATATTACTTATTCTGATCTTAATAATGTCATCCATGGTATTTTAAACTAGCATTTACCAGTACTTTTCCATTCTGCTTATTTTCAAACTTCTATTTTTATTTCAGTTCTCTGTCTTTTAAACAGCCGATAATTGTTATTGTATTTAAACACTCAACCCTTAAAATTAAAAAAAAAATTTTCACCAATACCTGTACCCACCTGTCTGATTATTTAGAAATAATTCTTAGACAATATTTAAATATTTTTAAAGAAAAGAACCCTTTAAAAATAACCATAATACTATTATCACATCTAAAAATTAATAATAGTTCCTTAAGGTCAAATATTCAGTGACAATTTATATTTCCTAATTGTCTCATTTTTCAAATATAATTTTTTTTGTTTGAATCAGGATCCAACTAGTACATTACAACTGGTCAATGTCTCTTAAATTCCATTCAATCTAAAGTTCCATCTCTATCTCTGTGTTTTTCCTTAGTCCTCTATCCTTCAGTCAAATTCCTCACCTAAAACTGTCCCAAGTCGAGTTGTCAATAGAAAGCCCTTGGACTTGACAATGATGATACTGTTCACTGGTAGCCTTCCACTTATTTTATATTTCTCAGGTTTCATCAATATTCTGGACTGAGTCAGGTACAACAAGTTACCCCTCCCTGTTGCTTCTGCTATATCGAGTGGTTTTACTAGACATGATATGTAATTAATAAGAATCACATATAGTTATTTATGTAAGCTCCCTGAGAAATCTTCACTTTCCTTCTTTCCCCTGTTGCGTACTGGGGTTGGGAGAAAGGGTGCTATTAGTGGTGAGGGACTTGCACAGTCTCTTATTACACCATAAGTCCAACCCCACTAGTTCAGTATCTCTCTTTAGAAAATGTGTACTTGGAATCTCTCCATTTTCAGCTGTCGGCCTTAGTTGCCCATTTTTGTAGAACTGGAAAAGTTTTACTCAGCACCCTATTAGGTACATACAGAATTTGATCTTGCATATCTCTCCTCCACATTCTTTATTTCCTCTATTAAAAATTTCACCTCTTTGCTTTTCGCTCGGTATTAATAACAATGGCTAACATTTAAGTATTTTATGTGTCAGACATTTAGAGTTTGTATAAATGACCTCATTTAATTCTCATGGCAATCCAATAAAGGGGTTGTTGGCTCATTGTTACAGATTGGGACTTAGCACCGAGAACCAATACCTCTGATATGTTCTCTAAGGCGCAGAACAGGGAAGGCATTTGTCCCAGTAATAGCAAGACCTTGTTCACATTAATGAGGACTAAATAGAGAGCAGAGAATCTGGTTTTATCATTGTTCTCTTGGAACAAGATAGATTTCTGTAGTTCGGCCTTAAACAACTTATTGTGGGGTGAAGTGGTTAAGACTCTGAAACTTTTTTCCCTGGGTTGAAATACTACTACTACCACTCACTGCTGACCTGACCTTAGGTAAGTCACTTGATTTCACTCTTCCTTAGTTCCTTCATCTATGGAGTAGAAATAACAATAGTATGGACCTCACAGAGTTGATACGATGCTTATATGAGTTAACATGTATAAAATGTTTAAAATAGAGCAAGAACTATGAAAATAATGTAAGAGCCATATACATATGTAGAAAAAACTTGGTTAGCTGCTATTATTTAGTTTTTCATGAATATTTATGCATAAATTCAGTGAACAAAGTGAGGGAAGTATTATTCAGTAGCAAGTTCCATGAAGAAACAACCAAAGCACAAAACCCACATTTTCTTTTTATGAATCCTGCCTAAATTATCTGCATCTGAGTAAGAAAGTGGGAATGACACACTAATGGAAAAACAGGCTAATAAGCCTACCCTAGTTTCACATTCAAGGGGCGGAATAATTTATGGGAAAGCTCTTAAGGCTTCTAAATGCTGCAATCAAATCACTATATGGAGAAAGTTACAAAATCAAATTCCAAACAATGAAAACATCAGTTCCTTAATGGAACAGTTCCAACCATCTGGCATTCATATGTTGTTTGCAGGGGCGGCTATTGTACAGACATAATGACCCAATCCCACCTCTAGGCAAGAAGCTGCATGAAGGAAGTTCAGCCTGGCCATTTGTAGTTGGTTAACATTACCAGAAAAGTTTTTTTTTTTTTTTTTTTAAGAGAACGCAAAAAGAAGGAGCTTCAAATATTCATGCATTTGTAGAGTGCAAGAGAGTGGGCAGATTTCAACACCTCAGAAACAAACTTTTTCTCCAAGGCAATTTTTATAAAAGAAGTGTCCTGTTACACGACTGCATAGTCTTGATGATAATCACTTGTTTTTGCAAAACAGATTTAAATTAAATATTGGATAATTTTCTTACTACAGCTTAAAACTGATTTCAAGTAAAACTTGAAACACAGAAAGTACTGACATTTCATTTTGTTTGAGTGAACTGATAATTTTGTTAGCATATTGTCTTTTCCCTTTATTATGGAACTTGATTTAAATAGAAGGTTCCTTCATTCACTTAAAATTAATTAATCCAACAAGTATTTACTAAACCTCTACTAAGTGCTAGATATTAACCAAGGCATACCTATTTAATAGAGTGTAAAAAGACAGGCTTTTAAGAAATAGGAGCAAGTGTGTTATAAAAAGGGAAAGTTGATCTAAAATGTTAATGGCAGGAGAGATTTAACAAAGGTAATTGAATGAGATGAAAAAGAAGATGGAAGACAAAAGGAGATGTATAAGACAATTTAAAATTCGATGTCAATAAAATATACATTGGAGTGATTAAAAAGAAAAAAGCTCTCCCAGGATGTGGGGGGAAGAGGCAAAGACATAAAAACGACAAGAGATTAATTAAATGGAGAGCAGAGAACAAAGAGCCCGTGTACGGCTGAAGCCTATTTCTAAAGGAGATGGAACAAGTGACGTATAGGCAACAATCAGCTGGGTAGTATAAGACAACTCTTCTGAACTTATTTTATAAAGTTTTATAAACTTATTATATAAAGATCTATTTTTGTAGATTTGAAGGGCTTTATAAGTTAGAAGATAGTTTTCTTTTTTTGAACAGGACAGAAGCAGTCAAAGATATGCAAAGATTATATGTACTACCCAGAAAGCCTACAGAGAAATGCAAGGATTAGTCCAAGTAACCACGTTGGGTACCTAGTTGAGAGCATTTACAAGTTGTTATTAAAAAAAGAATAAAATAAAAAAAGTTAGCCTTCAGCACGAGAAACTAAAGAGGATTACAGAATAAACCCAAGGAAATCAGGAGGAAGGATCGGGCTATAAGCAAAACAATTATTGAGATACCTAGTAGAAAATGAATAGCATTGATAAATACATCCTAGATTTGGTGTTTTTGTTTTTGTAGAGAGTAAATAAAAAGACATTTATCAAAGCAAATTATTAAAAAAATAAAATATTAATGTACTATGATAAACAAAGGCATATATACTATAATAATTCTAGTTCAAGCAACATTTTTAAAATTTATTTTTATTTTTCTAGTTCCTGCCATTTGAAAATCTCAACAAAATGACAATACATGACAATTATTTAAAGATAAATAGTAAGATAAATTAAATAAGATAGTGACTGTGGAAGATACTTATTACAGATATTCGTTCTCTGTGAAATAGATGCTGAGGCTCAGTTAGGAGAGCAAAGTGTTTATTGGGAAATAGCATCTATGAAAGGACAAGGTGGAGAAGCAGGATAGGGAAGGGGGAGCCACCAGACCATTGATACAGACCTAATATGGTCTTTGCAAGCCCAGTGTGGATCTTGGGAGCAATGATGGTCCAGTAAAGAGATCCCTCATTGGATAGAAATGACTAGGCCCTTGCACCATCCCCTTGCTCAGTCATTGGCCATGGTCCACCATGAGAAGAGCATCATCTAAGAAGAAGGGTCTCATCTCAAAAGCTGCAGGGGACCCTAAACATGCCAAAAGCCACAAACTAACAGCCAACCATATTCTTTGCAGCTGGTCAGTGAGTTCTTTTTTGAATGGATCTGAATGGACATCTCCATGTCTTACATAGTCCACTTCTTGCTCCCCGTGGATCTACTTCTCCAAACTTGTTGAGCTAACAGCACCTCCCAGGGATCTTGTAGGCCTCTCTTCCTGAGGAAAATCTTAGAAGAGGTTCATGGGATCAACTGTAGCCTTCATCAGCAGTTAGTGTCACAGCCACAATTGGTACTTAATCTTCTTCCTCGGCTCCCTGCCGCATTATACATTCTAAATTCCCCTCACCCTCAGCTAACATCTCCAGCAGTCTTTGTAACTCATGTGATGGTGTGACTCAAACTCTCCTTCCTCAGAGGCCACGTGGCATCCACCTGGGCCACGTGAGTTCCCCACTATTCATCCCTCCACACCCCCATTTAATAAAGGTGGTCCTGTCTTCACTTGCTAATTATCAGGGTGCATTACCTCTGAAAGGTGACTGCACTTCTTGTCTACTGGTCTCTGGACACAGGGCCCCAAACTGGCTGGACAGCAATCACAGCTTATATTTTAACAGGGCTTTTGCTCTAAGACTTTGACCCTGGTAAGAGTGCAGAAGCACCATGGCCCACAGTGGTCACTGAGAGTGATGCGTCCACCCTCTAACTCCACGGACCCATGTATTTTTCCTATTGGTGACAAAGCAGCACCTACAGATTCTCTGATCCAATGCACATACTGCATCCTGAAAGATACTTCTCTGTCTTTGCTGAGCACTGTCTCCAAGTTGAAGCTTCATCTGTGTCTTCAGCAGGACATTCCGTCTTTCCACAGGAAGCTTCTGGATGGAGCCATATGTGACAGGACCACGATTCATTCTTGCACCTTCTTCACTGTAAATGAAATGCCTTGGTTGAATGTTCTATGGGATTTCATGCCTGTGGATCAAGCATTATATAGGCCTTGGATTGTGCTGCTGGCTGAGAGGCCCTGAGGGCATGAAGGGCAATGCCAACCTTATCCAGAATAGGTGTCTATTCTTCTGGGAATGAACTACAAACCCTTCTAGGATGGAAAGTGCCCAACCTAGTCAACTTGCCACCAAGTTGCCAGGTGGTCTCCTCAAGAAATAGTCTATACTGGGGCTCAGAGTTGGTCCATACTTCGGTTGTTAATTGCTCCCTGTTGCCGGCAGTTTGGACATGTGGAAGCAACATTAGAGGGATCAGCTTTGCTACCTGGCAGTCTATGCTACCAGACCCATGTGTAGCCTCCCTCTCTGCCATGGTGGCTACTTCATTCCTGTGTCCATTGTGCTGCTTACAAAGGCAGCCTCAGCATTCCTGCTTGTGCAGATGAGCAGGAATTCTACCTCTCCCCTCTCCTGCACCAGTTGGAAGAATTATGGAAGGGGGAGGATCATGTTCATTCAAGTTCATTTGGGAATAGATTATGATACTCAATTCAATCTATGCTTGCCAAAACCTATACCTAATGGGTCTGATCCATGCTCTGTCTAAATTTCTACAAGTCAGTGCAGATCGCTCTGGGAAGAAGTTCAGTTATTGTTATTGCTATTAATGTCTCAGAATAAAGTCCCACACATAGGTTTTGAACCTAGCTTTTCACATACATTCTTTATAGATGTTGTCTTGGAAATTAGAGATAAATTAGTCTCATCAGCAAATTCTGTCAAGGCTCAATTGCTATCACTTCATTTCCCTGATCATAGTGCATCTTCCCAGGGACATTAAAGGGTCCTGTGTTACTGTTCAGACTTCTTACAGCCACCTATACTCTGCGAATTAGCAGTGATTTCTTCAAGGCCAACTCTTGTCTGACAGTAATCCTTCCAAGATTATGGCCATATCTTATATAAAATTGGTTCCTATTCTAAGATTGTAATATTTTCATTGTGCAGACAAGAGGTGGCCAAGGGTTCTTAACAATCATGGAAGAGAACTTCACACTTAGTGGGTGTTATAGGCTGAATTGTGCCTGCCCCCACTCTGCCAAATTCATGTGTTGAAGTGCTAACCTCTACTACCTGAGGATATGACTGTATTTGGAGACAGGGCCTTTAAAGAGGTAATTAAGGTGAAATGAAGTCCGAAGGGCAGGCTCTAATCCAATAGTACTGGTGTCCTTATAAGAAGAGGAGATCAGAACACAGACACACAGACTGGGGGAAATCAAGTGAAGACATGTGGAGAAAACAACAACCTGCAAGCCAAGGCTAGAGGCCGCAGAAGAAACAACTCTGCCAACACCTTGATCTTGGGCTTCTAGCCTCCAGAAGAGCAGGGCAATACAATTCTGTTGAGCTCAGTTCTTTTGTAGGTCTTTTCTATTCTTAGGGAATTAAGACCACTCCTTTATAAGATTAGTCACCATTCCAGAGTTTCATATAATGTCACCATATTAGTACCATCTAGCCCTGGTCCTTCGAGGTTGCCTCTGAGGCTTCCTTGGTTCAAGTTCACTGCTGCTATGCTACCCATGGAATGTGAGCATCTTTTACTAAACTAGTCCGGGTTCCATCTACTTAAACACTCCTTGCAGTTTTATCTTCTTGAGGGTCTGTCTGTCTCCCCAACAGCATTGCCAGGAAGCAGAACAGAGGCACCCTCTGTTCTTGGGGTACACCGATCTCTTTTGCTCTCCCAGTCCTAGAGTATTGTTTTTCCTTCTGATATATACACACCTTCTTCTATGCCTGTAAATCCCCTTTTCCTAAAAGCTTAGGCTTTCTGTAAAAACGTTTGGCTCTTCCATTTGCTGTTTGCCACATACTTTCCTAAGCAGTGAGCTCAGAGCATATGACTATTCAAGGAGAGGAAAGTGGAAATACAGGGAGAAAAAAATGTGGAATAAAATCTAAAAATATAGCCCTGTTGTATAAGTATTATATCCCACTAAAGACAGAAGAAGTTATACATGGTTGATGATAGAAATATATATTTTTGGTTACATAGAACTATCAATAGAAGACTAGCTGTGGGAAGTCACAGGCTTTATACACAGAAATAAACTACGGACTTGTTTATTATGAAGTTAATTTTTCTTAGGACATGCTTATAGTGTGTTTGGTTCTACATCGGATACAGTCACTTTCTGCTCTTAGGTGTTACAGTGTTCGTATGTGTTTAATCACAACTGTAGCCCCCTACGGAGGCATGTGATGGCTTGACATTATTCCACAATAGACTGTTGTAGAACTACTATTGTATAGGTAGATCCAGGTAATTTCACTGGCACTTCAAGCATATTATTTAGCCATAATTCACAAACAATAAATTGCACCAATCTTAAGTGTTTAGGTCAACGCGTTTGAACAGTTTTATACACCCATGTTCCCACCACACAAAGCAAGAGACAGGACATTTCCCTCACACCTGGAAGTTTTCTCATGTGCCTCGTTAGTCTGTCCCCACTCCCTAGCCAATCATTGTTCTTTTTCTAACACCAGAGATCGGTCTTGCCTGTTCTGGAATGCCGTGGTAGCATGCACCGTTTTGTGTCTGCCTTCTTCTGTTCAGCATGATTTTTGGGTTCATCCACATTGTTGCGTATGTGAGGGATTTATTCTTGATATTGCTGATGAGTCTTCCATTCATGTCCACTTTTTAAAAAACCTTTTAAAATGTACTCTGGCAGCATATATGTTGGCAGAGAAATGGGGATGGGTGGCAGAGACATCCAGTTAAATGTAATCAGGGCTTCACCAGTGAGAAGGTGAAGCATCTCTAACTTGCTCACCTTGGGTGAGTGCCTGGTCCGGATGGCAGCCCATCAGAATCTCCCCATCTCTCCGATCAACCCACAGCTGGTTACATGGCGCCATTGAAACCCTGAGATTACAGTCAGAATGTGTGTGACAATTTACAGGGTCTGGCACAAAGAACACCCTTGTTTATTGCAAAATCTCTTATTACAAAATCATAAGAATGTAATGCTGTAACACAACAATGTCACATTCAAGCACACCATATGATATTTTAGGTGAAATGTTCCAATTAAAACTATAAATCATTACACACGTATTATTACCCTACCAACCACACTCATGCAGGCCTTACTTCTGCTGGACCTTGTATATTAGTGTAAGTCAAGGTAACTGATAGATTCCCAAAATTTAGTGGTTCATGGAACAAGAAACTTCTTTTCACGTAATGGTCCAGAGTGGGGGTTACATCAGTCGAGAGACTCTCCTTCCCCTGGACACTTAGGTGTCAGGAC
>PVKM010032130.1:0-16521 GCA_004027735.1 Carollia perspicillata
AATGAGTTCAAAGTCATTCCCAACCCTCATCTGGCCATATACTCCACTGAGCTCTCCACCAATGTCTCCATATGGCCATCACTGGGGAGATGACAGCAGATAGGCCACTTCTCCTGTTCCAAGCCTTTTATTGCCATTTTCTTTCTCTTAATACTAAGTATGTGTCAGGTCTTATGTTAGCTGAATACCAGCTTACCTTGCCCCAGTCTGATCTGAGATTTTAAACACACCATGAAACATATGCACCCACACACACCTCCTCACACACTAGAACACATCTAGAGATTACTTACTTGGTTATAGTCCTTTCAGGAGCTATCTAGTGTGTTATTGTAGATTGTAAACTGGAGAACTAATAAAATTTTCTATCTCATTCACAGACCCAATCAGGCAGGATGCTGACACTATTTGTCACACACATACAATTTCTTATTCCCTATTAACCGGTCTGATCTTTGTGACAAAGATATCTCAAACTCAGTCTTTGGGTTAAATTTAAGAACATCCTGGTGACTGTATATCTTTTATGGAAATGGTCTATGGTACTGAGAACTAAAATGTCACTGATTCAGAAGCAAACGGAAGCTGTTTGGTGGATTTGTGTAGGTGGCTCTGAGTCATACTTCACAGGGAGGGCAGAATGATGAAGGCATTTGTTTCTATAGTAAACACCTTCAAATAGCAGGAAAGAGAAGCTAACCCACACAGAGCTGTGGAAGCGGCTTCACCACTTTCTTAGTAATGACATAGCATGAGATAATCAGAGAAATGCTATATGATTTCTTCTCTGTATTCTTTCTTTTCCTTTTAAGGAAAATCACTTGAAGAAGAAGAGGTGTTGAATACATATATTTAAGTTGTCATTCCTTCCTAGTTAGAGTGTGCCAGCAGAGTGTGGCAGCTGAATATGAAATCTTAGTATTTTAGGTAAACATTAAAATAAAACATGGTTTCCCCTTAAATAGAAAAGTAAGTTTGTATTTGTGTTGGAGTACTTGATCACCACACAAAGATACACACACACACACGCACACACACTCAGTCAATTCCCTGTTAACCCACATTACCCAGTGATCACCATGGTTTATATATTCTACATTTACTTTTTTCTTTATCTTGATAGGTAGATACATAGATAGGTAGATGGATGATGGATAAATATATAGGTGGGCAAATACAGAGGCAAATTAGAACACTTGTAAGAAAAAGAATAAAGTTGTACACAGAAATCATGATGAAAATGATGAGTTCCTCTCTTTTTTAGTTAAGGTCCTCGGTTAGTTCACTCTAGGAGCAAACCTTGAGACCAATATAGGCACAAAAGGGTCTAATTTGGGAGCTGACCCCAGGAACCCAGCAGTAAGCGTTGGGAAGTGAGAGAAGGAAGGGAGAGCCAATGCAGTGCCTTTCTGAGCAGGTCACTGATGTGGAAATCTGAGACTCCATCCCCCTGGGGCTAGAGGTCTGTGGGATGATAGACATCATGTGGAGGCTATTCCCAGGCAGGCTGATGTGCTGGCACTTTCAGTCAGGCTCATAAGCGCACCTGTGACCTGAGAAAACTGCCAGGGAGGGAGTCACAGGAGCATTGAGAGGAAGGCAGTGGTGTTAACCAGAAGGGAGAAGTGCTGAGGGATCCCAGAAGGACTCCATAAGATTCAGGACAGGACCCCTGCTTTGCTCGGACCACGTCTGAATTCTCTCCCTCCAAGGTCTCATGAAACAAGCTGCTGTCCTGTTGGTTCCACCCCTGCAGCAGGTATCAGAGCTGCTCCCTCCCATCTCCCCCTGCCAATCCTGAGTCCAGGTCTGAGTCCAGACCTTTACAATGCTTTTTTGCAGCATTCTTAAAATGTTGTCCACAAAACAATAGTCCTACAAAATTCTTCACAAAAAAGAAGTCTGGGAATCACATAATTTTCCTAAATTCTATCTTATATTTCTCCTTCTTAGAAATTTACAGCCCTAGTTTTAAAAAATGTTTATTTTGTTTATTCCTATTATTTATGACATTGTTGTTATAAGTGAGAGAACAATATACTGCCAATACCATAGATTTCAATTGAGGAAGTGCTAGATTCCTATTTACTTTGCATGTTTGTTATCACCATAGTAAGCACTCAGGTTTCTCCAAATGAACTTTCCATCTTAGAATTCTTTGATGTCCAGGAGGGTTAAATGGGGTGGGGGATGGACAGGGAAGGGAAGAGTAATGAGGAGAAAAGTGGGACAACAGTAACTGAACAACAATTAAAACAAAAATTTTTAATGAATTCCCTTTAAGTATCTTGCACTTCAGCTAAATTATACTCAGTTTAATTCCCATGTTTACTTATGTATTCATTAACACTTTATTTTGTATTCATTTTGCATCAATAAATATTTTTGACATAAAATTATTCTTGAGTTTTAAAAAAGTAAAATTAAAAAAAGGCAGACCCACCCTTCCCTAACTTTTTCTGTGCTCTGGCTAAATGGACCTGGGTGTCCTGCAGAGGTCTATCTGCCTGGCTGCCCTACTCCCGTTCATTTGCTCAGGTGCCAGTACAGCATGAAGAAATGAACTGTTGTAGTTTTATTGGAAAATTTATATCTGAGGCCTTTATTCCTAGATTAGCATCCATGAGGGAGTTACATCTTTTCCCACATTTGTGAAGCCAGAGGGGTACCCACATTGATGATACAGGAGCTCCTCCTCACAATGTCTTGACTTAAATAAAATGAGATCTTTAGACAGGAGGACTGGCTACTCAGCTCCCTAGAGACATTGGGTCCAGTGTCTCCAGATGGAGGAAAAAACATATAGTTATCACTTGTTGTAGAAGGTGCCCGCCTACATCATTCTGTTGACTCCTGGTTGGCTTCCTATGAAACATACAGCTTTCGAAATTGGGGGACCAAAATAAACTTTACGGGATCCATTAGTCTTGTGAAAATGCCCAGGATCTGTCATGAGAAGGAATAGTGATAAGAGAGGAAAATTAGATAAAGGTCTCATTTCCATTTCTTATGCTTAGTTGGAAATGAAAAGAATAAAATACAATATACCCGAAATTTCAAGAGAGAGAGAAAGACACTGACTCTCTGAGTCACTTAAAATGGCTAACAAATATGCATCATTTCTATGTGTGTGGTAATAAAGATAATTAACTGTTAGACACTTTCGCTCCTGTGACAAAACAGCTACATTCTACCCATATATTTCTGATGTCATGTTCAGCTCCAACCACCTCTCTATTTCATCCAAAGTTTATAATATGTACCAACTGCGGAGCACCTGGAAGCAGATTGCAGGAGAAAGAAAAGAAATTCTGCAAATACACAAAGAGCACGAGCTGGACCTGGCCGAGCACAGGTGTGGGCGTTGTTGAGTGGTGCCTCACCACAGCTCCTGTTTTTTCATCTCAAGAGGACACGCATCCTTTGCTCAGTGTCTAGAGAAAAACTTGTACTATGGAGATCTCCTGGTAAGGTGGGCATGGATGACAGTCTGCTTATAAGGATGGTCTTGGATGAATTCCATTTGGGGGAATTTTCCCATCATGGTTTATTAGAGATGTTGCCAACTCAGATAATTTATACAAAATCCTACCCAGGGAATCACCATAACCAGCATTCCATAGGAGACTCCACGTGTAGTCCCTGGCATATTCTGAGAATCTAGGCTTTGGAATACTCCCCAGGATAATTGAGAAGTTGGATTTATTCTCTCATGAATTTCTGACAAATTGCCAATCTGGCTACCATACTATTTATATGTCTCTCATGTCCCTCTCCGGAGAGATAAGGAATCTGGCTCTTCTTAACAAATGGATGATGGCTACAGGCTCATAATGAGAAAGCTAATAAAGACGGAATTTTTAGCAGGATAAGTGGCTTTTTGAATAAAGGATTCCTTTATTACTTCATGAATCACACTTAAAAGCTAATGTCACGAGGCTGAGGAATTTTCTGCATTACAAGAAAAAAAAGAAAAAAAAAGGAGATAAAAGAAAGAGAAAAGAGTGAAAAACAGGACACTTCTCAGAATGCTGGCTTATTGGTTTAGTTTGTCAGAACTGTACCAACATTATTGTCACATTATGATAAGGGAATAAGAAGCCCAAACGTCCCCTATGTGTCACTGACATTGATGCTGTGGCAATTTTCTAATGTCACAAGGTTAGTGTTTGTAGCATAGCTATTGCTAAGTGTAGAGACCAAGTAATGCTTGGATTATTAATCACAATTCATCATTGTGATCCAATTCTAGGGACGTAACACACACAAGCAAGCAGTACAGGGACCTGGGTAAGAAGGCGGATGTGTAAGATGGGGCAACAGTGAGTGGAGTTCACGGCCCAACCAAGGCTTCCATTTGGATGCTTGGCTTCCTGGAGTTCCCAAAGCCCAGCATGAGTCACCAGCAGGAATAGCTTGCACACCCTTTGAGAAGCCAGATGCACAAAAGTGCCAGCCAGACTCAGTATTGGAGGCAGATAGAAGGCTCAGGGCTGCAGCAAGTAACAGTGGCACCACTTGGGAGCTCAGGAGCTATGGTGTGGTCAATGGGAGCCAGTTTTGCTGCTAAGCACAGTAATTAGTGGTTCTCTGGAGGAGAGGTGCATGTCCCGACTGTGATTCATGGAGCACACCAAGGGCACCAAACTGATTGGCAGGAGCAAGGGCAGTTGTGATGCTAACTGCTGTCAGATGCCACCACCGGGTGCCAGGATGTGCACCACCAGAAGCCTCAGCCAAACTGCTGCATGCACACTCTGCTGGCAGAATCAAGGTCACGTCCTTGGCTTCCAAGGGGCATGGCAGGCAGAACTTCTGGGTCTGTGCAAGAGAGCAGAACACAGACAGGTTTTCTGTGAAAACGGCATGCACCTATGCACTTTGCCAGTCAGTACAGCTGTGTGCATGCTTTCTAACTGGTTTGTGTCTCTTCAGAGAGCAGCCTGAAGGGGCTTCTGCAAATACTCTTAACACTGACAACATCAATGGGGCAGTGGAGACTGGTAAGGTGGGAGGAAAGAACCCTGGGACCCTCCACAGTCCCCAATATTTTGTGTGGATGAAAGCCTTGCCTTCTCCAGGAGAGTGTCAGCAGTAGGAAATATAAGGCCATCAACTACTCTTAAAACCAATGCTCCCCATGCTATCCGGGGCCCCTCTAAATATAGTGATGTACATCTGTCTTTGGAACACACTCCTGGGCAAAGAAGAGAAAAGGCTCCCAAGCAGTATCTTTTCAGGAGAAATGCCTCTAACATGCCCCCCACCGCCTTGGCCTTCCTGCCTTTGCCACCCATGTGTCCACTCCAGTAGGTGGCCCCTGCTTTCTCCCCCTGGACCGGTGACCCTTGAGCACAGGACTTGACTTTTCACTCCTGGAACCCATGCACCTAGTGCAGCTGCTGGCTGGCCTGGGTACTTGTCCAGCGTTTGGGGAGTAAATAAATAAAAGAACAAAGGAATGAGAGGGCATGTGAGAGAATAGGGCATTTCTCTTCCACAAGTCCTGCTGGAAATTCTCCCAGGGTAGGCAAGTCTTGAGATACAGGCCCACATCAAGGGTAGGATGCTTTGCAAAAAGGAAGGAAAGAAGGAAGGGAGGGAGAGAAGAAGGAAGAGAGGAAAGGAGAGAGGGAGGGAAGAAGGAAGGTTGTTTTGCTCAGATAGCAACCTTCAATCTTCACCCTTCAACTCTGTTTTAAGACCTTCTTTTCAAGACTTCAGAATCCCCCCCTCCTTAGCCAGCTCCAGCATTAGTGAGTGGGGACAAAAACTGAGGTCAGCAATCACTTAGAACATAGAGGCACAGACCAGATGTGTGGTGGTCCCTATCCAGTTCTCACCCTTCTGTGTCTTGTCACAGCCTCAACCATCACCCCGGGGCCAGGAGCACTGAGACACCCTATCTGCTGAGGGTTGCTATGCTGATATCCTGCCTTTTAATGTCTCCCTCAGAAAACACTCAGGCTGCTGCAGCTGCTGTTTGCATCTGAGCTTGGGTGAGAGGCTGACAGGGAGGAAGTTGAGAGGACAGTTACACACATAACTGAGGGATCTGTGTGATGTCAGTGGCACCCTGATGTCTTCAGAAGCCCCTGCAATGGCGCCCAAGGCCTGGCAGTTGTGGATCCCTAGGCTACGGTCTCTCTTCCTCTGGTGCCCTTACTGCCACTCCATGGAAGGGAAAGCTCATACACAACCCTGCTTCTTCTGCACCCTGGCTAAGGTCTCAAAACCATGACACTCCTCATTCCAGTCACCCCTCCTTGGACAGCCAAACCCTTCCCTAGCTCTCAGGACACAGAGCACATATTGCTAGTCTTGTGATGCAAAGTCCCATCTTACTACTTACCTAGCACTCCTGCCCTGGGCTCAAAGCCAGCTCACTCTTCTCCAAGTGATTCCAGTACCCCAGCATCTCCTCCATGACCTGGCTGCTGCCCAGGGATCATGTCTTTCTCCACAGATGGTAGAAGCCTTGAAAATAGGATCAATACCTAATTCTTTCTCCTTTGAATGCAGCTTGGTACTTAAAATTAATAGAATGCAATGATTTTTAAAAATGAATAAATAATTAGAAAGTAAGTCAGTTCAGACAACTCTACTTGAGGGGATTGGGATTTACTTTTCGGCCCACAGGATATTGAAATAAAAAACTTATTTGCGGAGTAAAGGTCTGGATTTGAGTGATTAGGGGTTGGAGGGAGTGAGGTGAGGGGGAGGGGAAACAGAGAGAGAGAGAGACAAAGGGGAGACCGACTAACACAGATGCCTTTGAATTTATGAAATTTGGGAAAGCATGCCCAGTGCTGTGTGAGAAGAATGAGGATGCCATTGCCCACTGGATGCTCACTGTGTCTACAAAATGCTTCCTGAGATCTGGACAGAGACAGATGTCCCAGCAGATGCCTGAAAAGAACTCAGCAAATGACACTTTGTTTTCCTTGCCAAACTTTCGTGTGGTACTTCAGCCTGCCAGTGATGCAACAGCATCAAGCTCCTCATCATTTCTGCTTCCAGGGCAACTGGGTGCCAGAGCAGTGTCAGAGCTCCAGAGGGATGAACAGGTGCCTCACAACTTGTGACCCTGGCATTTGTAAAAGCACCTGGAAAATCCACATGACTGCTGGTCCCCTCCTCATTAGCTTTGGAACGTGAAGCTGCCCACTAAGCTAGCTCTGCCCGCCCCTGGGGTGCCAGGCTGTAGGAAATGTCAAGAACCCTGCCCTGGGCCAACTGCATGAGTTTATGGCCGGGAGCCCATCCTCCATCTCTGAAGTTGCAGGTGGATTGGAAGGAAACTGTTGTCTGTGTCAAGCTCTTAAAAATGATGTCTCTACAGCCTTTTCTGTGACAGAAGAAGGCAATCTAGATTCTATGTTGGAGATACTGAGAACGCACTACTTAACTCAAATTAAAATTTTATTATGCATCTAGAAAAACCATTGTATTATGTTTAAGGTAGAAGAGTAGAGTCTATATGATATGAAAATGAAGGCAGGATGTGGAGCTGACCATCCCCCCATCCTGACTTAAACCCTTTAGACAAATCAATTACCACCACAGACCACTAGGGGTCAACTTTCTTCACAGGAATGTCCTGGCGGTTTAGTTGGAGGTGGTTGACTTGTGGGATAGACTAGAATAAGTGAGCAGTTCCCTAGAAAGGAAGTCTCAAACTGAGGTGTGTCTCCCAGCTATCAAGCCTACAAAGAAAGCAAGGAGAACTTCACGTTTCTACCACCTTAGCTGCCTCATTGGGGTCTTTTAAAATTTTTATTTATTTATTTTTATCTTCATCTGAGGATATTTTTCATTGCTTTTAGAGATGGAAAAAGGGAAAGAGAGAAAGAGAGAGAGAAAAACTTTGGCATCAGGGAGAAACATCAATTGGAACTTTGTTGCCTTCTTGTAACACACCCTGACCAGGAACTGACCCCACAACTTGGGTATGTATTCTGACTGGGAATTGAACCTGTGAATTTTTGGTCCATGGGCTGACACTCCAACCAACTAAGCCACACCGGCCAGGGGCAATTGGGGCCTTTTTGTTCAGCACCTCCTTGGGTGATTAAAAACCTGCGTGGGAGCTCCTCTGTCATTACTCATCTTTTAGGCTGAGATTTAGTGTCAATGGACACAGGAGCAGGAGACGTTTAACCCACAGGGTCTGTGCTTCCTAATCAGCTGCTAAAAGACCCATTCATATGTTCTTTACTGAAGAGCAGATGGGAGTTTAGTAGAGCATTAACGAATAATGAAAAAAATTGATTTGAAAGGGGCACATGGTGATGTTCAGCCTCCAGTGTGTGCCAGAAATTTCCTTTCCACGTGAACCATGGTTGGAGCTCAGTGCCAACATCATAGCATTTGTTGGGCATCCATTGGGTGTATGCTCTGGATTTTGTCAAACACTCAGGCCATTCAGCTGCCCAGAACACTTGCAAACCAGCTGAGTGTCACACATTGGCTGGGAAAGACTATTTTCCAAATGGAGCCCTGGCACCCTGAACAATTTCATGCATAGGTTCAGGCCTATTGCATATGTCCTCTAAAAATCATTTTCTATTTTGATACTGTTGTGGTAACTACCTGTCTTTATAAATTAAAAATAATGAATCCATACAGTCAATCCAATTATTGCCTCAAAAATTCAACATTCAGGCTCTATTCCATCATTTGGGGCAAGAACTATAAAATTAAGTGTTGCTTCTTAAGACAACCAACATTATAAAATTCATCTAGGCTAGATACCCCCATTATTCTCTTGATAATTTAAATCACTGCAGAGATGCTGCTTTGTCCAATGAATCAAGTCTGAACTTCCAACTGGTACTCAGTACCTACTGCAAGGTGGCCAAGCCTGTCTTCAGTGCTTCACATGATGCTCTGGTGCTAAGCTCACCAGGCTGCCTTCCCTACGTGCACACCCCTTGTTCCTCGGGGGCCTATCTCTTCCCATTCTGCCTCATTGTAGAGCATGTTTAGTGGTGGGGGGATGAGAGCTTCTGGGGAGGATTTTACTGTACTTTTTCTCCCCTTCTGGAAAAAACACTTCTCAAGGACAAAGGGCATGTATTCATCCTCTAAAATGTGTAGCACAGGGCCTTGCATGTAATAGGTTCCCACTACATATCTTCTAACTGATTAATAGTGGTCTGACTAGATAAATGGACGACTATCTTGAGGACAGTAGGTCAAATGGATAAATAGCATGTTGGGTTTACAATGATAAATGTTTCAGTTGATACTGTCCTTAGTCCCATTTGGGGAAAGGTATAAAGCTCTAGGCTTTTATCAACTATTATTTGTTTCTAAGGGAATTTACACTGCATGACTTTTATAACCATGATTTCTTTAAAGGCAAATCCCATGAGATTTGGAATACGTAGAAAATTTTTCCATAAGAGAAAAATTACTAGATACACTCTTATTTTGTAAAATAATTTATCGCAATTCTTTAATTAACAGTTACCTGTATATACTAAAAAATGTGATCGATACTCAAGATAATTTGTACCTTTTCAATCAAGCCAACTCTAATTGTAAAAATTGAGTTTTGTCTTTTAGTTTCTTACTGTTTAAACATTACCTATTATGCTAAATGAAATAGGTCAGGCACAGAAAAGAAATACCACATCCTTTCACTTATATTTGGAATAAAAAAAAAAACAAAATGAACAAACAAAAATAGACTCAAAGAAACAGAGACCAAAGGAATGGTTACCAAAGGGAGTGTGTTGGGGGATGGTGAAAAGGGGCAGGGGAATACAGTCAGTAACGTCGTGATAAGTTTACATGGTGACAAGTAACTGCTGGAGTTGGTGGGGGTGATCACATTGTAGGGTATGGAGGTATCAGATCACTGCATTGTACACTTAAAAATAATATAAGCAACATAAAACTGTACAACAACTATATTTGAATTATAAAATTTAGAATTTAAAAAATAATTGATAAAAACAAACATTATCTACAGTTTCTAAGTGAAATACACATTTACTCACGCACACTTTAGTCAATCCAATGCATTATTCACCAACGATTGTAATGCTTTCAGTTTTATTACTCATCTAGTATTTTCGTGTTTAGCCTGAATTTTGCTCCTCCTTAGTGGGGGAGGCTCCTACAGGCTCAATTTGGATATTTAAGGTATTTTAATTGCTGTCCTTTCACGTAATCAATCAATAGATACTAACTGTGATGTGCCAGGTATCATTCTAGGCACCGGCAACACCTGCAAATTAAATAGACAAGGCATTCAATGTTGAAGAAACGGATGATAAATAAAGTAAACAAGTAAAACATATAGTAGTTTAGATGATAAGTATGTTGGGGATGAATAATCCTGGAGGAAGGGAAGGCAGTGCTAGGAAGAGTAGTTTCAAACTTAAACCAGTTGGTCATGCAAGGTGTCTCTGACAAGGAGACATTTGGGTAAAGACATGAAAGAGGTGAGCCAGAGAGGCATGTGGGTATTGGGAGTAACATTCCAGGACAAGGAGGTCGTGAATAAACCAGGTAAACTTGATTAGACACACCCAGCATTTTCTGGCAGACATCTTATTACCTTTTCCCACATAGTCACCTCCGATCAAAGCTATCACCCACAGGTGTCATGTTACTTGCCCTGGACTGGCCCCATTATGCAGGACCTTGAAACCTGGAGCCTCAGGACTGTAACTGTCCTCAGAGACTTTGCTTGTGGCTCCTTGGATCAGATCCATGGTCAAGGTTGTCCATCCTGAAAGTATATAGGGCAGCTTCCTAAGAAGTGTGTTGGGAGAACAGAGGTACTCCTCTGGAAGAGGGCTTTTCCCTTTTGTGGTGGCCAAACTGTAGATTTTACTCAATCTCCTCAATGATATGGCTGCACTTTTCTTCTCTGTAATTCAATAGTTAAATTATTCTAGACATGCAGAATTATCCAGTTATGTTTACTCTGAGATATCAATGGGTAGAATGTTGAACACAGCTGCAATTGCCACGTTTATGCCTTGGAGTTTATTTCCACTTAGTGAGAAATAACTTTCACCTGTGATTCCATTCCGGCATCTTCCTCAAACAATAAAAAAGGTTGCCACCAATGAGAGCATCTGAGGATGCCATCACCCACACTGGCCTCTGGCCTTTGCCTTTATAATCACCAGCATTGCTAAAGGCTTTAAATGATTATTGGAGCTTTTTATCTCTCTAATCTAAGGCATTTTCCTTGTATTCTTTTCTGAATGAATATACCTTCTCTATGAAATAACCTTCTATACTGTTGTCTCTTATTTATGCAAACCTAACTTGTGTAACAATGGCCATCTTCATCCAAAGTTATCAAAAGATCTTTGTCCATTTCTGAGTCTCTTTATTCTGTTTTTGTATACCAGAATTTTCTGACACAGAGGGGGAGAGGGAAAAGCCTTTCAAAAGACGTAAGAATGTATAGAATATTTCAATTAAAGAAGGGCTGCTACTTGAATATTTTATGCAGTCTGCTTAGTTGTTAATACTACAATGTCAGAAACCAGTGGCAGCCCTCTGAGCACACATCCTGGAGGTGACCTCCCTGCTCCCTTCCGGTCTTTAGGACACTTCTGGTTGAGACTCTCATCTGCTGTACAGGAGGCCACAGAGCTGATCCGGCTGATATTCTCCATATAGTGCATATTTTTCTTCAGGGATCTGAAAATACTGTTTTTCTTCTCATCACTTCCTCAGGTCTTTCTGAGGTCCCAAGGATGTGGGCTAACAGAAGTTTGATGACATGATGAGGATCCTTTTGCTCCCCTAAAACTTCATGTTTCCACTAGGGGTGGGATTGATATTGCACAAATTTACTGCTTCTTACACAATACAAAGGATTACCTGAGCAATGGGGTTTATTTGAGTACAAAGATAGCAGCTTCCCTTTAGTGGGCCCCAAATAAGTGAGTCATGTATTACTTATGCCCCATGTTAACTCTTCTCTCTATCTACCTGTGTTGCCCATGAGAAAAACACATTCCAGGACCACATTCAAGGGCTGGCTAAGAGGGATGGTGTAGAGCCAGGGGGACATAGTCTGCACATGGCTGCATGTCTCCCAGAATTCCTAGCAGAGACACAGGGATCTGAGATGTGGAAAAGATCCTAGATGTCCTCTGTTCAAACCCACACAATTTATAGACATGTAAACTGCAGTGTAGATGAGTGAAGAACCTTGCCCGAAGTGGCAGAGTCAGAATTAAACTTCATGTGTGCTGAGGTGAACACCATTTCTGTGTTTTTAAAAGAATATCTTGATAGCCACATTGGGTAAAAAGCATGGCCAAGACATGGCAAGAACAGAAACATCTGTCAAGCTGTGAGAGACGACGTGGGTAAGAGGGGCAGTAGGGGAGGAAAAAGGGACAGGAACCAGAGGTAGCAGGTTTGCAGCAAGGCAGGGCTGGCCCCAGTCTGCCTAGGTGAATGAACTCAGGGCACCCACCAGTCTTGAGCCCAGGCATATGTCTATAGGTGACTTCTTGGAAAATGGGATACCTCCAGGGAACTCGTGATTAATGGCACACCATCTACATCAGTTTGAAAAGTTAGCAGCAGGCTGCCTACATTAGTCTGCTGTCTCTAACCTTCCATGTTGTTGACAGATGATTAGCAAAGAAGTGCTTCGGGAATTGTCCCTACTACTCATTATGAATTCACAAAAAGACATGTTGAATTAAACATCTGTCAGCAACTAAATTAGAGCCACCGAAATCCAGCCTCTTGTGTCATCTATATGTTTTTCTCTGAGATATAATGAAAATCTAGTGGTAAAATGAATGATAATATGCCTTATACAGAGAGTTGCATAATTAGTTTAGGATTTTAGTTTTCAAAATCCATATAGTATGAGCAGTGGTGCAGGTTTGTAATATAATACACATATACAGCAGTGCTGGCTTGTCATACTGAAGTCAGAGCAAAAGTACAGGGTAGCATGAAAGCAATTAGAGTACAATAGATGAACAGCTATAAGTCCAACAAAACACCTAACATCAATGTTTAGATATTAGCATTGCATTAGAAAGGAAAATGTGGAGAAGGATTTAGAAAAGAAAAGGTTGCAGATATGATAATAATTCTCTGTGAAAGCAAAAACTTATCTTAGACACTTATTCTATTAATAACCGAATCGCTAAGATCAATTCCTAGTTAAATATTCCAGGAAAAACTTGGTTTTAATGATAACAGACTAGATGCTCTCACTGAGAATAATTAGAAAACCTGGAAAATATATTTTGCTGTAAGACACTGGAGCTCTAGAATATGGGCATGGGGAAAGGATTATTAAAGTGTTAAGGAACAAGATGAGAGAGAGAACAAAAACTAGTCAAATGAGCCCAGTATCTGGGATTCCTTTCCCATCCAGGAACATCTGCTGACCGTGTATAGCTGACAGACTGAAACTAAATAGAGCTTTGGCCTCATCCTTGTGGGTCCAGGGGAACAAAAATTGGAATCCAGGGTCTGCTATGGGGTTGGAAGTGGAAACACTGCCAAGTCCTCCTGTATGGAATCAGATTCATTGATACCCCAACCTAGCTTTCATAGACTCTCCTGCCCTCTGTTTTAGCAAAGTTGGGTTTCCAAACTCGATCTGTGCTCTCTTCTGATTGCTGGTAATATTATCGGAGTAAAATCACCTTCCGTTTGCTTACCTTGTCTGAATCTTCTCAGTGTGGAACTAAATCGTGTTACTGAATCTGCAATGCTGAGGTCAGGACTCATCTGAGGTATCATCACCACACTGGAATTTGGGATACAAGTCTGCCAATTGCTGTGCCTTTGGCCATGTTCTAACTTCTCAAATTTCAAACTTCAACAGTGGCTTGCACCAGAGCAAGAGTATTCAACTTGGCGAGATCAATTCCAAGAGGCGCTAAATACTAGGATGAAGGAAAGAAACATAAAACAAAGTAATTATTAATAAAGTATATTCTTGGCAAAATACCAAGCTAAGAATTTGTTCATACCAGAAAGAACAAGTATTGTGAAAATTTTCTGTGAAGAAAGCGATAATAAATACACAGTAGTCTTTAATATAAATTAGGCTACATACAATGTCATGAATAATATCTTTATTTGGTGTCAGTTATGTATAGTTTTATTTGAATAAAAATAAATATATTTAGAAAGGCTTTCAAAAGTTTATCTACTCAACAACCGACCACCATCGTGATTTTTTCTACAAGTTCATGAATCCTTTCATTGTGAATTTTTCTACTCTAGGACTTTTAGCCTCGCAGTTAGAAAAGGTACCCTAAAGACATCAGATCCTCACGAAATATAACTGTTTTGTTCAAATTAGAGGACTCCTCCAAATTAATTCAACCCATGCATTTTGTAAAAAAAAACTGTTAAAAATGGAAGATTGAATGACAACTCAGTTAAATACGTGGGGAAATTTGATCTTTTCTATCCCAAGTAAATAATTATGTTTCTCATCTTGTCAGCTCAATGTGGTAGTGACTAGAAGCTTAATATTCCTGTCTCCGGAAAGGTTAAAAACACATAAAACTCAGTGGTAGCAATCATTTAAGGAACAGGACACTACAATGAGCAGGTGTTTTCTCATTTTTCTGAAACTCAGAGGATGCAAAGAAACAATACTGATGTTGTTGGGTCCCTGTGAAAGATCCTGCTTCCTGTAAGATCAGTGAAGAGTGACATTCACTGTTTTACAAGATCCTCCTCTCCCCTCCATCCTGCGCGCGCACGCGAGCGCGCGCGCGCGCACACACACACACACACAAACACAGACCAGCTGCTGGATTATTTTTTTAAATCTTATTTTTAAATATAAACATTTGACCAAGGATATGCAGTGTGAATGCTGAGAAATATTCCTACTAAGAAGGGCTCCTGATGGTTAACTGGGTTAAAATTAAAAGAAAACAAGCAAAACAAACAAAAAATAGAGCCTAGCACGCATTCCTGCACATGGGCCTCTCACGCAGCTGCATTTCACAAAGAAACCTGCACTGAACTGATTGCTTTTGTATTAAACTGCCTGCCTTCCCTGTGTTTCTGCCATATGAGCCAGCCCTTATAAAGGAGCTCCTGGAATACTATTTCAACAGGTCTAAGGCTTTCCTCGTCCAATTGGAGCAGTGCATCTTTGACAAATTAGAGCTTCTCTATTCTAACCAATCATGATAGTCTTATTTGAACCAATCAAACTGCAAGGATTTGGAGTCCTCATTTACATAAGGATGAACTAATCAGAGACCAGTGGCAGGGACTTACCTCCATATAAGCTGACTCCCTTCTGGCTTCGCTCTGGCTCCAAGAGCACTCATTCCCTTTCCATAGAATCATTTTCCTGGCTCAGCTGAAATACCTAAGACTTGCTAGAGCAGAACAGACCATCACAGTACAAATCAGATCATGAGGTGCAAAGCAGAGCTGTGCAGACCTCTCTAGCTAGAGATGGCCTGGTCCCAGGGCTGCATAGGCCTGCCTCACATCCATGCTGTTTTCACAGCCTTGTATCATGGTTGAGCTCTGCTGTAGCCATGTTTTCACAGGCCTGTGGTATCAGGCCTGTGCACAATTGAGCTGTTGTGCACTGAATACAGTTTCCTTCTTCACCCCACCCCAAATTGGGGATTTCTGTTGGCATTGAATATATGCCAATCACCACTGGTTGACAGCAAACATTTGAAGACAGCCACCATGAAATAGAAAAACTGAAACAAACAGAAAAATACAACCTAGCATAAATAGAGAAAGTGTGGGAGAGTAGAGATTAACTCAATGATTAACTTATTTTCATATAATTAAAATGGAAAACTATGTAGAAAGAATGTCAGAAAATAAAAATACTCTTCGAATTAAATAGGGTAGCTGAATATGAAAACAAATCAGTAGAAAAATAATGAGAAAAAATTGAAAAAAACTCTCAGAACAGACAAAAGATAAAGAATAGGGAGGAAAAAAGGTAAAACATATGGGAAATAGAGGAGTCAGACTATTGGTTGAGCCTTAGCTTTAAAAAGCAAGACCAGGATGACAAGACTGATGGAATAGAAGTAAAGTCCACTGTGGTAGACTGATACATTCACCTAAAGATGTCCTCACGTCTTAATTCCTGAAATAGGTAAATGTTACCTTATTTGGATAAAGGGTCTTTGCATATGTGGGTAAAGATATTAATGTAAGATTATCTGAGATCAAGTAGGCCCCGAATGCTGTCATAATTAGCCTTATAAGGAGAACGGCAGAGGGATATTGGAAACATACAAATGAGAAGGCCATGTGAAGATGTAGACAGAGATTAAAACAATGTGGCCCCAGTCCAAGTAACATCAGGTGCCACCTGAAACTAGGGAAGGCAAAAGATGAATTATCCTCAGAGCCTCTGGAGGGATTGTAGTCATCCCAGCACCTTTATATCAGACTTCTGTGTTCTTGAACTGTAAGAGAATGAATTTCTGTAGTTTCACGCCACCAAGTTGGTGGTAATTTGTTACATCAGTTACAAAAAATTAATACTCCAACTTTAAA